>BMAW01028046.1:0-17485 GCA_019974015.1 Nephila pilipes
TTTTTTTTTTTTTCCGGTGCGTGAGAAGCCACTGCACATTTCTGCGCTGTTTGCCCAAGGAATGAGTCAATTAATCACACCCAAACGCCTAAGTTAATTTGCAACTATTCTCCGCTCACGTTGACTGGCGCTTCTAGTCTAATTAATTTTTGGACATCATTTTGCTGTGCGTGGAAGCTTAAGAGCGAACAAAAAAAAAAAGTTGTTTTGTGGGGAACAAACTTAGAATGTTAGAAAGTGTTTGGCTACTGTTTGTGACATAACCGAACATGTTGCGAGAGCTTAGCTTTGTTTCTGGAAGAAATAAAAGGTTGTTATTAAAATAATATGTCTTTGGGTAGGATGTTCGTATATTTTGACATAAGTGGATTTCGAAGGAGACGCTTTAATAATATATGTAAGAAAAGTTTTCGCGATGCTTAAAACAAATATAACCCTTTATTGGGCCACTTATTTCGGTAATGGTGCATTAAAATATTTTCGAAACTTTTTCAGATTTAAGAAAAGGAATTCATTCATCTCATATGATAAAATTCATCTGATTATTAATACCATTTTTTTGTGGGAAGCATGTGAATTACACTTCCCAATGGGTGCTATTCAAGCATCACTTTACCTTTTTTTTATTTTTTACGTTGCGTTACTTGGCATTTATCAAATTTATATTGTTAATACTTAAATCTTAAAAAGGAATTGCAAAGTTATATATATATATATAATATTGATAGACGACAAAGATACTAATAATTTGTATATATTACTTTGTATCATTTCTAGAAGAGATGAAATATTAAAAATGCCACATATAATTGGAGAGTTTTATTTATTCCAATGAGTTGGCTGTATATTATCTCCAAGTTCTGTGTTTTTAAATCATAGAGTTTATATATTCTAGTTTTTCTTAGCCATAAATAAGCTTGATGAGAAATATTCAAATGTATGAAAGTTATACTCAGAAAAAAATGGCTTCCTATTGCTGTCCGCTCTTCGTCATCAGATGCTTACTGTTATTGTTTCAGAATTATTTAGGAGCAAAGTTTACTTCCCATCACTTCAGGAACAGAAAAAAAAATCTTATTTTTAATTACGATGCATATATATTACTAGCCTGTTTTATAATTCACCGATTTTGAGTTCTGTTAACGTTAAAATTGTTTGTGTATCGTATAACCTGGCGTATAAAGTGCATCTGTAATTTCAAGCTACATTTTTTAAAAAATTTTAAGTGCATTCGTCGTATAGCACACCCACCCTTTACTTTATGAAAAACCCTGAAATGTACAAATGCACTTATCTTTTGGAGTCATTCATTCGAAGCATTTTTCCTGGTTATAGAGCAATGGTATACTGAATTTACAAATTATAAGGGGAACATTACGCGTGGGGGGATGCCTGTGGGAGTTTATTATTTTGAAAGTCATATTTTCTCTCTCACACACACAATGAAGATATGCTCAGAAATGTTGTTCTAGAATTTCGAGAAAATGGAGATATAATTTGGTTCAAAGAACAAATACTTCCGCATCGAATAAATTCACGATTTCACCTTTCAGATTTTTCCTCTTTGTCCGCTCACTCAAAACCTTAGTTTTGAAGTAAACATCGAAAACTTTAGTAAATCGCATTTGCTTCTATCGAAATACAGTTGATCTAGTGCTCCTTTTAGTAATAAATATGTGCCTTGTCAATTAAAATCAAACGCTGATTTCAAAAGCAAAGTCTTTCAATTTGAGAAAGAAAGCAGAAATCGTACTGCAGCAAGGAAGTATAAAGCTTTATACGTATGTGGAAGAAAAATAAAGCACATTAATTAATATGCTGAATATATGAAGCGAAAGGAACAAAAACGATTGTCATAAAAACGAATCACGAGAAGTCTCACTTCACGTTCTGGTGCCTCCACCATTCTTGATTAGCGAACGAAACTAAATTAAAACCCATATTTATTTTTAAAAGAAAGACGTTGCCAAAAATATAGTTTTCCAATTTGTGTTTTCATTCCTGTTCACAAGAACGAATAGATGAGCGAAATTGTTGTAAAATTGGAGGTAAGAAATGTTAGTCAAAAGTATCGTGGTGCCTTAAAGAATCCAAAATATTTTTAAGTTTCCTTCATGTTCAAATTCCATGTAACACATATTATGGAGAAATTGATGGAATAGGATAATACAAATATTGCAGTTATTCTAAATGGATTAACGCCAGTAGTTCAGCCTTTGGCTGCGTTTATCGATAAAGAATTCTCAGGATATTTAAAACGATAGTGGAATATCGTTAAACGTGTATGTTGGAAGATAAAAACACATTTACAAACGGAGGCCAAATGCGCCAAACCAGTGTAGAAATAGTGTGAGAGTGGGTAATATAAGCACAGAATGAAATAACAAGTGACATAATTCAAAAGTTTTTAAAAATGTAGTACACCTAACAATTGAAATGGAACGGAATATGATTATTTGTTTATGGACTAGAGTGACAGCGATGGTGAAGATGAAATGAAATTCGATTATGTGCCTGAAGATATAATGGAAGACGAATATGTTGAACTTATCACGTTATCCGGTAATGATTATTTTTCCGTTCATAAGGTATGTCGTTTCTCTTAAATAAACAACATATAGATACAAGTAGAAATTTAAAGCTTTATATTTTCCTAATTTCGAAATCTATAAATTATATATCTAGCGTATAAGACGCTAATTAAATTTCTATCATATTTTATGTATTAAAATGCTCTTTATATTTGTAAGTTACGATGCGTACATGCAAATGCGAATGTATATATAACACATGGATCAATAAGTCCCGAGACTGTGCGGATTGCGGTCGTTTTTGCGATTTCCTCCTTCGACGCACCAGCAAGTCAATATAATAATCACTGTTGATCGGTTTATCTTTCGAGTAGTCAATGAAAATCACGCCATGCGTATCCCAAAACTGACGCCATGGCTTTGCCAGCTGACTGCACGTTTTCGGACGCTTCGGACGGCTTTCGCCAGCTGTGCGCCGCACGCTTCGACTCTGGGTGTAGTGATGTATCCATGTTTCGTCCATGGTCACGTAACGACGCAAAATCTTTTTGTTGCGGTAAATGGCGATAAACGACTTTCTGGTCATCGACTCGTTGCTTTTGTTCCATCGAAAGCAATCGCGGCACCCACTTGGAAAAATTTTCATGCTCAATGTTTCATGAAGGATAGTAATACACTTCCATATGATATCTGTGTCATCTCAACCTCACGGAGCTTCACTTTGATCTTTCATTATAATTTTTGTCACTTCTCACATTTTCCGGTGTAACGGCTTCCACAAGTCTACCCGAGCGTTCCGCGTCATTTGACGTCGGTAAGACCACGTTTAAACTCAACGACCACCGACAAATCGTTGCTTTTGATGGTCCAGGTAACATTTTCAATCCATTGTTTCCTTGCACGGTGTTTTACCGGTAAAACAATGTTTTATCAGAACACCAACTCGGTTTTCCATTTTAAACAAACTACAAAACGACTTACTCAACTCGATAACTCAGCTGTTTCTGGTCGATCGACTTAAAATTTTGACACGTTTCAAGCAAGGTTAGTACTCTAGAACCTGGTTACTGGTTTACTGACGCCATCTCTGGGTTAGTCTCGGAACATTGATCATGTTTTATATATATTTACAAAGCGATAGTACAAATCACAATTTACAGCATATAACAACTCTAATATATTGACCTCAAAACAATCAATAAGAAAACTACATATCTAAAATCATTAAAAACAAATTAATTCAGAAATCAGATAAAATTATTTCATAAAATATTTAAGCACGTTAAATACAGAAAACCTAAAATCAAAAAACTATTTAAAAACCTAAGGCCCCTTAACAGAAGCCGAGAAGAAAAGCAAAATTTAGAATAATGATACAATGTAATTATTGTTTCATACTTTGAAATGGAATAATGCGCTTGTTCTAGTATTACTGATTACACCATCATACTTCAGTGAATTACATTAGATAAATATTTGGTAACAAACCTAAAGCAACAAATTAAGTAAATCAACAAAAAGAAGATAAACATATAATAATTTTAGATTTAACAGCAAGTGGCAGAAGTACTCATAAATAAACATCTAAAATATAATAAAACCAATAAAAGTTAAATATAAAGAAAATTAATCAAACCAAAATTAATAAAATAAACGAATTAAAACAAAACACACTCATATAATATATATATATATTATTGTGTGTGTATATTAAATGTGTGTGAAAACAATTTTGATCATTTTGGTATTCTATCTGAACTGTTGATCTTTGAAACATTTTCTTAATTGCTTATTTTAAATGCTTCAGAACTCTATGACTTGTAAAGAAATATCTAAGTCTTATGAAAATTCATTCTTCGATCTCATAATCTATAAAAATCAATATAAAAATTGATCATTGTATAACGAAATACATTCATGTGCAAGAAGAAAATTTATAATATATAGAAGTTAAAAATCGAAAAATTCGGCGCAACATTCTTCTGCGACAAAATTGATATTGGTTCAAAAGTATGCAATAGCCGAATCTAGTGCAAAGTAACAAGTTATTTGAAATTTCTGGAACTTATTGAAATTTATTTCTTTAGAGACAATCATAAGAAAATTAATAACAATGCATCCATTTATTCATCATATTGTTGCCAGAAAATGGTATCGATATTCCTATATCTTGTCTCAACATGGTTACCAACTTCGCTATATCGATTAGTATTTAGAAAGTATTTATTTATTCCCGAATTTTAATATCGCCCTTTTCTCCAACTAAGTGCAGTGACAGTTATTAAAATCTAGTTCCATTCGATGAATTGTGAAAGGGCGATATGATATTGATCTTACGCAACTTTGGAGTATTTGAACTACATTCATCAGGCATTCATCACTCTTATTAACTGTGATTGTCTTACTCACCTTGCAGCTGCAGCCCACTTTTTGTACTACTGGTGTATTATTGATGGAGTAAGGTGCTATGATGTCCAGGCACTCGTCTTATGGTCTCATTAACCTGTCCTCTTCATCAGAACGATCCTGTTATGTACACGTTGTCTCACCCCTCATGTTTAGGGTCTGCGCGTGGAACCTGAAGAAAACTAATTAGTCTCAGAGATTTCGAAGCTGATTCTAACCTGATTAAAGAATAATGCGTCCATGGCCAAAACATTTCATTTGTTACTTAATTTTCCCAATTCTTGTTGCACTGGAAAGCTTCGATGTGTCCTGTAAGAAATGTTGTTGTTTTCTGATAAAGGTAATTAATAAGGTATCTAGTTAATTGTTATATCTCATGAATCAAAATGACGTGCCAAATTTTAACTATAAAACAATCGAGTTGAATATACATTTGAAGAAAGCCTGATTGAAAGGTCAGTACTAACGAGGGCATAACATTTATATTTGTTACAGATTTTAAAACTTCTTATTGTTCTTGAATATTACGAAGGTTTTCTACGTAAATAATTATTTGTTTAATAGTTTTGATGTCGTTGTTATTATAAGACAGAAGAATAGTGACATTCATGGAATAAGTTGAAGCAGCGATGCTTCATTGTTTCACGTATCTTGAGACTTTCACGAAGATGAAGAGCAATATCTTAAGGGACATGAGTTTCAACTCTACCGAAGAGGTGAAAGTTTCTAATGGGAGCAGGGTGTGAAAACAATCTCAGAGTTCTTCTCAAACGTGCTTTCCTGACTAGTCACGCTTTGGTGTAGAGATGCTTTGAAAATAATGGAAATTATGAAAGAGTAAATCTACATTTATAGGATAAATGTAGATTTCAGGCAAAATTATGAAAAATGTAGCGGCAATGGAGGTCTTACTTTCTATTAAGAGTTTCTCGGTTTAAAACCTCAGTTTAGGCTATTGTTAATCATATGAAATTTTATTTTGAATGTAATTATTAAAACAATTGAAAGTGAAAACCTCATTTTACAGATGTATCTAGTCAGTATTATTATAAAATATTGTTCCTAATTATCAGAATAGTTTTGTCTTACTAAAGATATCACTATGTGGGTAAAATAATTCGTAGTTCGGAGTTTAAATTAAATGGGCAACTAAATTCATTATCATATACCAAGCTCATATACCACAATATGCTCTACAAAGATAAATATTAACGTCAAATTAAAGGGTGTCAGACATCAAATTTTCAAAAATCATGATTTGAAGTTTATTTCAGAGAATTAATATAGCTTTCACCTTTCTAGATACCTTATTTTATCTCTACGATAATTAGAAGCTTCAATAACTTAGTTTAAATAAGCATTGAAACGGGGCCACGCCCATTTAAAGAGCCAAAAATACTAAACAACACTTCATTTTTGGACGATAATACTATGTGCTACTCAAATAGATTTTTAAACTTTCGTTATAAATGAACCTTTCTTTTATTTGCATTTGCTCTTAAGAAGTTTCACTGTATCTGTGACTGATAGATATTTGTTTATGCTAAGCACATTTTAGTTCGACTTCTGAGCTTGTTCATTTTAGTTGATGTTTGTTTCAAAACATAACTGAATTATTGAAAATATTGTTGTTCTTTTAGTTAGTGTTTGTCAAAACACATAGCTAAAGTATTTTTAAATTGTTGTTTTCAAGCGATTTATCATGCCTAGATCAAAGACAAATTTTAAAAAGGAAAGGACATTTGAACGAATGTGAAAGTAATGACTCTTCTATAGGAAATAGTGATTAGCAAAACATTCCAAGGAAAATAAATGTATCTTCGAAGGTCAAAATGGATACATCATATTCAGATGATACTTATTCTGGTTTTAGATATGTCATTATGGATATCAATCTTTTAGCCTATGCACTTTTGAAGCTGTAAAATGTTTAAAGTGTGAGTAAACAAGGAATTGATTGTTACAACATGAAAAACTGTGGTGAAGCTGTTCAGTTTGATAAAATGTCCTTCTTGTGATAAATATACTTTTATAATTCTAAGCAGTGTGTTGACAATAATTTTGATCAATAATAGGTTAGTTTATGCCATGCGATGCATGAGGAAAGGGCTGGTCTACTAATGTTTGCAGTGTATGAATCTTCACCACCACCTACAAAATTTACAAAATTTAATAATAATTTACTGCAAGCAGCTAGAAACTTGCAGTATAGCTGGCTTCATGAAGCTGTTGAAAATGAAGGAGAAGACATTACTGTTGCGGTTGATGGTAGCTGGCAGAAACAGGGCTTTTCTTCAGAAAAATGGTGTAGTGACAATTGATGTGGATACAGGTAAAGTAATTGATGTGGAAATGTATCAAACATTGGCATTTGTCCGAACAAGTATAAACATCTTCAAAACTGTAAAGAAATTTGTTGGTTATAGTGGCAAAATGGAGGTGACAGGTGCTCTATCAATTTTTCGCCGTTCTGAATCAGTACAACGTTCATTACAAGATACTTGGGTATTAAGAGTTCGAAAGCATATGATTCCATTGTAGAACAATGTGTATGGGAACGAGTGTGCAGTGAGCAAAATTAGAATGTCTTCCCAGACAATGAAGAGAATGGGGACACGTCTTCGGCGCTTGAAAGCAAAGATGAGAGGTCAAAGCTTTCAGATTGATGACCTTTGTCTAGCAAAACAGGCAGAAGCAGAAATTGATCGTCTACAAACCTATTACGGTCTAGCCATTCGAAGAAATTTGTCCAGTGTAAAGATATGCGACAAGCCGTGTGGGCAATATTTTTCTTGTCGACTGATGAAAAACCTCAGCATGGATTTGCCCATCAGATATGATACATGGTGCAAGTTTAGAAAGGCAAGTTGCTTGGGGAAACCTATCATAAAACACCTGTTGCTGTTGTGAGCTATGCGACCCATTTTAAGGGATTTATCAATCAGAACTATTGAAAAAGTGTTTGCATGGCTGTACCCAAAACAAATGAAAGTGTAAATAACGTTATGGTCTCGTGTACCAAAGAAAACTTTTGTACATATAGAAGCCCTCTCTTTAGGTATGATGCTGTATCTTCGTTCAATATAGGTAATGTATCAAAACTACAAATTTTGAAAAATTGAACATTGAGCCTGAAAATTTGACCTATACAGTACAGGCAATGAAACGTCTCAAAGAGGCTGTTAAAGCTCGATATTCTTGTTTACAAAAACAAAAGATGTTAGAAAGGAAAAAGGCCCAAAAGGAAGAGATGATAAATAAAAATGTGGATAATTTAGAGTATGGGGGCGAATGTTTTGATGGTAAATACTTTTACGTTAAAACTCATTTATCTAAATGTATTTTCATGTCTGATAACTACCTTTTCTAAGAAACTACTGTTCATACTATGTGTAATTTTGCTAGGATGTTCATACGTGTTACAATATAATGAAATGAGCTTGTAAAATTGAAAATGTATTTTTGAAATTTTATATGAAAAGAGGTAAATTTGACAATGTTTGATATAATATTTGTAAATTGATAATAAAATTAGCTAAAAGTCATTCAGCATTATAAGACAGATGTATTTATTGTGCAAAATTTCAAACTGCTATCTATAATAGATTTTGAAAAGGATACGAAAGCCAATTAACATTATCGAGTATAGAGGGTTCCGACTCCCTTAAAGTTATAAGAATGAATGTTAGTAGCTACAATTAGGATATCTAAATCAAACGTTAGGTTGCAAAAGGAAAGAAAGGAAGAAAATGTATTACATTTATAATGCATCTGTTATAAATTTATCTATATACATTATATTTTATTTTAAGCGTATAAAAGAGTTAAGCACAATGGAGACTAGTTTTTCTGAAACAGTACTCTACACATACAATTCATTATAATAGTTTGAATTATTTACTTAATTACTATTAGTCATATGAATTTTCTTCAATTCACGCATTACTAATGCGGTTCAATTTCTTTCAGGGAGTAGGAAAGGAAATTATTTTTACAATGTATTCTAATAACTCAAAGTAATCATTGATTTATAATTTAAGATTTATTTAATTATTCAATTATTTTATATAAAATAAGTTATATAAAATTAGAACTTTATAGTCAACATATTTAAAACAATTTACCATATCAGAGATATATTTTCATAAAAAGAAAAATGCCTTAAAATAGATCGAAGATTTGATTAGTTAGAAATACTGCGTTCAAATTGAAACTTAAGTTTTCTAAATTGTTTTACAACATAAGTTGTTTAAGTTTATAAATATAATCCTTGTGATGTGATGAAAGTAAAAATTTTAAATTATTTCCTTTTCCCAGAGGACTAAATAAAGCTTATAGTATACTCATAGTTGTGTATAAATTAGATTCTTCAATATTTTAAAACCATTTATTAAATTTTCCAAACATTTAGAAATTTCCTAGGGGGCTGATTATAAAAGTAATCGACTTTTTCTGAATTTGGATTTTAAATTCTGACTTTGTGGAAAATAATATTTCAATTTAATGCGATGTAACCGATGTAATTGGAGAAAACTTTAAAGTAGCTTATTTCAAAGGGGCAGATTAAAATAGTGAATGGTTAAATGGTCTTAAATATAAATTGATATCTATTTTATATTAAAATAATAAAATGATGTCTGACAAAACTCTATTTTCAGGCATCGGTACATCCCTTTTCATTTAAATTATGTTTCGTTCTAGTCGTAATTCTTAAAATATAAATTGAATATTCTTTATACAAAATATTTTCTCAAAAAAATTAAACCCTTTATTAAAACCTACGTAATAATGAATGAAAATAAACTTAGATTTTCTATACTTTGAATGGTTATATCGTGCATCTATATGAACTAAAGTCAATACACTTACTAAAGTAATACTTTGTAAAACATACATAATAAATAGTGATGTAATTTAAAACATTTATAAAAGAAAATGAGATTGAAAGAATAATTTAGGTCATAATAATATGAATATCTAGAGAAGATATAAATTCAAATAAAAATGTTGATTCTTATACGCTGTGGTAAATTTAAGTTCAACGTTTTAAAGAACTATGTCAGTTTTCAACAAATGCTGTCTAAATAAACTTAAAAACACTTGTATTTGTAAAATTCACAATTAACCCTTCCTTCACAATCAAAGCATTTTTGAAATATTATTTCAAACATAACGTTTCACATCTACTGTTCACGTTTTGATGAACATTTTCTTATGTTCTTCAAAACGTGAAACTCAATTATCTTATTAACCTAGTAGTAAACATACAACAAAGGTTAGACGAATCTTAGAATTGTTTACAGCTTTACATTATCGAATGCAAGTAAAATGATTGAACTGATTCTTTCCTTTATACTGTCATGCCGTGTGAAGTTAATGCAGTTATGACTTAGACAAACACAATAGCCTTCTTTATAGATATATGCATGAGGTATACGCACATGTGAACACAGACAAATATAGTAGCACACACTTGTCTACATATAACACATGGATCAATAAGTCCAGGACTAACATTGAAAACAACATTTTTAATGTAATTTTTATTCATCAACATAATCACCTTTTAGGGTGATACAATGTTCCAACGCTTTTCCAATTTTCAATGTTTATAAAAATTATCTTTCGCTTCAAAATAAGCTTCAGTTTCGCGATGACCTCCTCATTTGAGGCAAATCTTTCCCTGGGAGCATTTTTAAGATGCGTAAGATTTGAGCCAGTAGTCACTGGGGCTAAATCTGGCGAGTATGGGGTGGAAAACAGATCAAATGTCAATTCGTTCAATTTTGCCATTGTTTTCATCGACGGTGCATTGTCTTGGTGAAAAAGTTTTTCTCTGCATGTGCGTCTTTTTGCGATTTCCTCCTTCAAACGCACGCAAGTCAATTTAATCACTGTTGATCGATTTACCTTTTCAGTGGTCAATGAAAATCACGCCATAGCGTATCCCAAAACTGACGCCATGACTTTGCCAGCTGACTGCTGCGTTTTCGGACGCTTGGCTTTCGCCAGCTGTGCGCCACTCAGATGACTGCGCTTCGACTCTGGAGTGTAGTGATATCCATGTTTTCGTCCATGGTCACGTAAAGACGCAAGAAATCTTTTTGTTGCGAGTAAATAGCGATAAACGCTTTCCTGAATCATCGACTCGTTGCTGTTTTGTTCCATCAAAGCAATCGCGGCACCATTGAAAAACTTTTCATGCTCAATGTTTCATGAAGGATATAAATACATCTTCCATATGATATCTGTGTCATCTCAGCAATCTCACGGAGCTTCACTTTACGATCTTTAATTTTGTCACTTCACTCACATTTTCCGTGTACGAGCTTCCACAGAGTCTACCACGTCATTGTGTCGGGTACGACCACGTTTAAACTCGGCAAACCACCGATCGTTGCTTTTGATGGACAAGAGTCCGGGTAACATTTTCATCCATTGTTTCAGCTTACGCAGTGTTTTACCCATTAAAAACAATGTTTTATCAACGAAACTCGGTTTTCCATTTTAAACAAACCAAAACATTGCTCAACCTCGATAACTCAGCTGTTTCTGGTCGATCGACTTAAAATTTGACATTTCAAAGGTTAGTACTCTAGAAAGACCTGGTTCTAGGTTTATACAGATGAGCATCTCTGGTTGATCTCAACTTATGATCCATGTGTTATATATATATATATATATAGGATTAAAGTAATCCACAATTAGGTGATACTAATTTTATAAACTGTCAGTAGTACTTTATATCATCATACATATAAATACTCATTTAATATTGAGATTTTAATTTAAACTACGTTTCTCATCTTGGGTAATAATGATTATATTTTTAAAGGAAAGCATGCTTGCTATTTCGTAGAATTTAGGCTTTTAGTAGTTACCCATAAGCGTTTTAGTAATTGCCCGCGCGCGTATTGGCTTTATTTTACTTTACTCTTACGTCCTAGCATTATTTTACATTTTATAACGGAGTAAAATGTAAGCATGAAATAACTGTAATTTAAATATCTTTTGTTATTGTAAGTACTACTTTTTAAATTATAATTAAAACCATTTTTGCTAAACTGTAACTTTCTATGGCTTTTTTTTTTTTGCTCGATTGGCAACATGTTTTTTATATATATAATGCGAATCCTACGTTTGTGAAAATTCAAAATTAGAGTTAGTGGATAAAAATGCTTTGGCGTTCATATTGAAACTTTATTATGAAATAAAATACCTTTTACCTTAAACTATAGATATCTAATATCTACAACTATGTGATATCACAACAAATCCTTTAACTTCGTTTCATAACATAGTTTCAACTGGAAGACTAAGACTTTATCATTTTTGTATATGTGTATGTATTTACTGAAAATGTAGTAATTATTGAAATATATTATTATTATTATTATATTTATTTAAATATATAATTATTTTATATTTTATGGTATCAAATAAAACACACAATATATAAATTGAGTATTTGAATATGGTTGCTTTTTTCCTGGGGTTTTTTACACACCCCAATTATAAATGATAGTGAGCTGGCATCATTAATAAGGATCATGAAGTACCGTATTCTAGTTGGTCAGAGTCCTTGAGCGACTTCCTCTCGTCTTCTTCCGGAGGCGGTCGCTGCTTGCCCAGTTTCATCATGCTGGCGAGACTCCGCATCGTGGCCGGAAGAGATCTGCGGCCGGACATAGAGAAAGAAAGAAAACCAAAACAAGATTAGGTAACACCGCCAAAGCAAACAAAGGATTGTCTGTAACAATGGAATAACGGTCAAACTTAATTATCGAAATTTGTTTACTTGCTTCATGTACTTTTGTGTTTCACAAGGTATCAGAATTCGAATGATTAGCTTAATAATAAAAAAAAACATTGTTAATAAACTGATACATAATCGAATAGTCACTGAGAAATAATAGAAATATCTATATAAAATTTATTCTGCAAAGTATCGAATCAAGAAGGAGAAAGTAATTTAGTTTTAGTTTTCTTAGTTTAGTTTTTATTAACGTCGCACTAGAAGCAACACGAGGGCTATTGGCGATGGACCTTGTAATTTTGAACCACGGTCAAGTGACGAGGATGATACCTGAGATGGCACCCCCCACGGCGGGTCTTTAGCGGCCAAGTATCGAACCCGCGACTGAACGAAAACCGTCGATCACGAATCCGAAGCCATGACCACTAGGCTACCGCGGCCAGGGGAAAGTAAAATACCGAAATTAGTCTTTATTTTTTTATGACATTTATGTCTTGACAATTATTCGTTGAATTAAGTTTTTTTGCGTGTCTAATAATAATTGTTTTTATCCTTTTATTGAACTACAAAAGTATTTTTTAGTCAAAAAATGTTTCTTTCCTTTTGAGTTGAATATGGATATGATTTTTCAGACCTATTTGGATTTAAGTAATATTTTTAAAAATAATGCTCCGTAACAATACAAAATATTTTATTCCTCACATATAAAACAATGCATAAAAAGTAGTGAATTAACTTTTTTAAAGATATTATTATATGTTTTCTTCACGATATGCATGAGCACTCTTGATAGAAGCATAAACGATTTGCAAAATTATTGGGAAGTAATATTATTTAAAATAGTACTTAAACAAACATAAAAAAAAATATTAAGCTTAATTTATTCCAACAGAGTTTCGTTTTTGGGTGGTAAATAAGAGCGATTAAAAGCATGAATGAGAATTTCGAACTAAATTTTTTTCCACGAAATTTAAAGTAATAATATTCACTGAATAAATATTTGACACTAAAATATTTAAGATGAATACATTCTTTTAAAAATTGAAAAAATATATATTTATATATGTGTGTGTGTGTTTTAGTTCAATGTTCTTTTGTATTTATATTTTTATAGTTGTACTGTTTGTTTTATTCATTTATTTTATGCAGTATTTATATTTTTAATATTATATTTAAAATAGTTCCTTAACGTAAATATACCTCTTAAATCATGTCTATATCCAACTAATACAGGGAAAAAGCCTTATAGACAAAAAATTACTTTCATGGTTCAAAAGAATAATGATAATGTCATTTTTAGGCACTCAAAAGAAATCTAAGCTCTACTAATATTTTCTAAATGCATAAACCACAATAACAAGGATTCTTAGATATGGTATTCCACAATTCCTCGCATGTCCTAGTATCTTCAATGGATCATTAAGTACATAACGTTGCAAATAAATTACAGCTATTTATTCCAACATGATGTTGCAATAAACTACAGCTATTCATCCTAACATAATATTGTAATAAACTACAGCTATTCATCCTAACATATTGTTGTAATAAATTACAGCTATTCAGCTACACAACGTTGTAATAAATTAAAGCTATTCAGCTACATAATATTGTAAGGAGTTACAATTATTGATTGGCTTCAGAAAGACTTAGATTGAAGTAATTCACGGTATCGTAAGGTTTTAATTATTAATTCGCGTGTATCGTAAATGTTTATTTATTACTTAAAAGTAATCGAAATGGAAAGTTAATTTTTATTTATTCTTCTTCAAGTCTTTTTTACAAAGTCACCCCTTCCAGAGTAATATATTTTTTTCAGTGTGGCTTGATCTTTCGAATTCCGCCATGGTAGAACTCGGTAGATTGTGAACTCTTATCTCTTCTCCATACTTCTTCTTTATTTCATGAGAAACAAATTCTCAAGAACAGTCGTGAAAAAAATATAGGATATCAGTGAAACCTTTCAGAACTACCATCACAATTGGACATAATTGGTATAATTTTTATTCATTTGCTGAAAGAGGACTAAATTTTGATACTGGAAAATGAATTAATTAACTTTGGTAATTATCTGGGATAATTAATATTATTAATTAACATTGTTTCATAAGGAACTCCGCTTACATGAAATTAAATTATTTGGTAAAATTAAGTACATAATAGTCAAAAGAAACTTTGTGTCAAATTTGATTCGAATTATTTCGTTAGTTTTAGAGATAATTGAAGTAAGTCTTTAGGGCACACTATATTTTTGATTACTTCTGTACAAACTATTTTAATGTGTTCTCCCTTCTTTTACTTCAGTTCATAAGTGAACCCTGATAATTAAGATTTGTGAACTGGTATACGTCTTATTAAAATTCCATGATTCTCCATCGTAAATTAAAAAAGGAATCGGAGGGAATTATATGGACTGTCTAATTAAGGGGTTTTGTCATAAGTATTCTAAAGATGTAACAGTTTTGATATATTACAATTCACTTTTGTTTCGTAGGTGTATTTAATTATAATAAACTTTTATCATTTTTTCTAAATTCTTAGAATTGGAATAACGTTAACAAATGCTCAGAGTTAGTTAAGTGATAAATTTGAAATGTGCAGAGTATTAAATGTTTTATCGTTGGATGTTTGAAACACTCAGTTTACAACAGGGGAAACATTTTACCCCACATAACTCAGGAATGTTGAAGCCCAATTTAACAAAATTTGATATTTTAGCTAACTCTATAATGAGAAATCGACATGATGCTAATTACAATAAAGAAATGAAACATTAAATCAAAATTTAGTTCCACTTGAGGCATTAAGAATTATGCCAATTATGTCAAGCTGTGAAGAAAATTGTGAAAGTTACTTGCATTTAATGTGTATTTTTTTAAATACAATATTACAATGTGTTAAGTATTTTGCACAGAAACTAAATCTTGTACTAAAAAATTGAAGAGACACGATTTTTCATAATTTGAAAAACAATTGTTGAAACGGGAGGCACAGGTGAATAGATAAAAACTGGAATTAGAAAAGCTCAATATTCGTTCAGAACATTGTACAAACTCTGGAAAGTCTCAAATATAAGTAACTATTCAGCTCAAATTACATATATTCAATGCAAAAGGTTTAGCGATCTTTCTTTATGGATGTGAGGCTTAGAAACTTTCTAAAACCTAAAAACAGAAATTTAATGCCTTGGAAACTACGTGCCTCAGACTGGTTTTTAAAATATACTGGCCAGAAAAAATTTCAAATTTTAAACTGTATAACAAAACAACTACCAAACCTATTTTCGTCCAAAATAAAAATATGAAAAAGAAAAATCACTGGATATGGATAGGGCATATATTTAAAATCTCATCAAATGATACCACAAAATTTGCAATGTTCCGTCAACAAATGGAAGGAGAGAAAGATCGAGGACCACTTGCCACCATGTGGCCATAGAAGAAAGGAATTCATTCGAATGGCCGAATTAGGGAAGAGCACGGGAAGTAGAGTTTAGATCGGGTTGAAAAACGAGCAGCTGTTATGACCTCATGCAATAGTTTGGTGCAACTAGAAATGATGAATTGTTGTATTAAATTTATTTTTGTCTTATGTTTATAAATCTCAGCGATTCAAGAAGATTCGAATACCTTGCGAAAAACAATTTTAAAATTTGATTTTTATAAAAAGAAAAGTTTTCACTTACCATATTTGATTAAGAAAATGCGTTTCAGAAGAAAAAAAAATTTCTAACATACAAACTTTTAATTTCTTTTTTTACAAAATATTTCAGTATTAAGAAATTCCTATTACATCTACAGCTTTTAATACCTTTAAGCAAATTTTTCTGAATTCTTAGAAGCGTTTCTCACAATTCTGTGCAGGAGTTTTGTTGTATGGTTTTAAAATTTTTACTTCATCAATTATGTCAGAAAAAAGTTAAAAACAAACTGTATTAATTGGAATAAAAACACAGTTGTATTTAGTTTTATGGTGTATTTAAAATTTATTTTAAAATTATTTAATTGTAAATTAACTAATTAAAATTATTAATTTTAAAATTATGAATAGTTAAATTTTTTTAATTTTTTTTCCATTTCTTGTTACATGCACGGAATTATCAAACATATTATGCTAAGCAACCAGACAAAACTTCAAAACTTTGTATTGATGACAAAACCCCTTAGCATTTTAAGTACATTACAGTCATAAAAAACAAAATTATAAGGACACGCTGTATAAAATTTTGAATATCATTGAAATTATTCTGTCCCCGGGGAAAAAAATTAAATAACTAGCTAAATAATGTATCCAGATCCATGCAATTTCTACAAATACATATTTAGAACTATCCTATAATTAAAACAGGTAATAATTTTGTTTTCGGTGCTTTTGAGATTTCAGAATCCCTTAAAGAAAAAAAATTACTTAGAATTCTTTTTTTTTTTTTTTTGTATTTTGATCGTTTTTATTATATTGCGTCAAAAAAAAATCACCAAGAATAATTTGTAAATAGTAAATTTTTTGCTATTTTAATTGTTTAACACTGCGTTCCTTTAGGGGAAGAAAGAAATCAAGAAGCAAAATTTTGCGTTTTCGGAATTTTGGTCGTATTTACCATGTCCCCCTAGTGATGATAAATTCATCAAAAAAACAATAAATAAAAGCATAAAACCCTATTACTATAACGAAAAAAACACGAAGAATATTTATTCATGCATTCCGAAAGTATATCCTTACGTACATTTCCCTAAGCACATTATGTTCTCTCATTGAAATGTATCCCACGAAATAGTTCGAGAATGAGGCAATT
>BMAW01028061.1:0-22874 GCA_019974015.1 Nephila pilipes
GTGCATAATGTCGAATCCAAGTCCAGTTGACGGTGACAATTCGTTCAATCAAAATCAACCTATGAATCAATGTCAGTTTTATTTTGGAGCCGTTTAACAGATGGCACCTCGAAATTATACCATCGATTTGTCTTAACAACTCCATTTGTGGACCAACACAGGTGTTTTTTGAATTATATTTGGAGTATAGTCACACCTCGGTTCTTGAAAAAATCTATTCGCGAACAAAATTTTCACGAATTATGCTCCGGTTCGTAAAACACGTGGGAAATTCAGTTATGCTTTCTCATATCAGGTATCTTGTCGCGAAGGCGTGGATGCGCTATCCCAGTAGTCATGGTCGCGGAGTCGTGGATTCGAGCCCTGATGCCATTGGACCAGCCGTGTAGCCGGGACTGATGCATGTTAAATCTGTTCAGGCTCAAATTCATCCCACTGGCATGGTGTGGAAGTTAGGAGAGGGGATGCTAGCCCAAATATCGCCCTTGTCACTTGACCAAGGTTCAAAATTGCGATTACAAAATTCATCAATTGCTCTCGTGTTGCTTCCAGTGCGACGTGAATAAAACTATTCAATCAATGTCGCGAAAGGAAAGACGCTGTTCCAGATTTGTAACGAAATGTGAATTGTTTACGTGGATGATATCATGAATCGTATTAATACATATTAGTACGGTTCATGACATCATCCACGTAAACAGTGAGTATAAAATGGCAGAAAAAAAATTCAAAACCGTTTTTTCGGCCCGAAAAATTACTTGTCTCCGTCTTTAAGGTTCATAAAGAGATTCTCCTCCTTGAATTTTTGTCCCAAGAAAAATTTTTTTAATCGAACCGTTCGGAGAAACCCTAAAAAGATTATGGAGAACAATTCAGTACAAAATGGAATGTCAATGAATGGAGTGTGTTTGTTGCATGACAATACACGTCTCCTCTCAGCCATAATTGGACTCATTCTGTTGGGACATCATCAACAACCTCTCTCACAGCACTGATCTGGCACCTTCAGATTTTCACATGCCCATAGTCATTTATCGGGGGGGGGGGGCATGGGCGGCGGGCAATGGGTCAAAAAGGGGTTCAGAAAAAAAAATTTTTTTTTGACGATTATATAAAAATGCTTATTCTTTGGCTCAAATAGAGCATTGAAAAGGAAGGCGACAACGTTGAAAATTCGACAAACGAATATGAATTTGTGAATTTTTCAAAAATATATTACCTTTTCGATTTTTAAGAAATTAAGTACTCTTACTTTCAACGCAACTCTCGCAAACTAGAATAATTGCGAATTAGAATAAGTTCACGAACCTAGTCTTGGAACGAGTGACGTTCAAGAACGGATGTTATAGCGGCTGTTCTATCGAGTTTTCCCTTTTACTAATACTTGAAGATACTTTATTGGAACTGTTTAAAATGAAAATGTCGCCCAATAAAATGAAAAGTGACTTTTGTTATTTAGTTTGAAATTATGAAGGGTAGCGAATTGATGGATAAATTATATTTATAATCAGCGGGAACTGCATAAAGGGATTGTTGGAAGTTAATTAGTGATAGAGATTCTGAATTAAAATCATCAGGAGGAGACAACTGGACCTGCCGCACACAGCCGGAAACTATGGTTTCCTAAAAAAGCGGTGCCGTTATCTGGGACCTACAAAATTGTACTGGAGGACGTTACTAAATCGTTGTCTCTGGAAACAGAAGGCGTGGTTTCCGAAAGAGCGATGAAACAACGTTACTGGTTCGCATCTACAACGTTTTGTTGACGTCACTTACCGTAATATTACGGCCTATAGATAATGATAAATCGATAATAATCTGATAGATAATCGGCCGTAATACTACGGCTGATTATTTTCTGGTTAAGGAGCGATCGGTTCGATCAGATAAGTAATTTAACCTTTCAGTAAACGTTAGTTCAGATGCGAACGGAGAGTTTAACCACGCACAGAATAAGATAGGGAATAAATATTTAGAACCTAAATTTAAAAAAACTTTGTTTTTTTATAACTGTGTGAATTCTGTACATTGGACTCTGTATTTAGTGACAATTTAAATAAGATTTATTATGGCCGCATCAATAGAAAGGCGTCATAAGGTATCACTGTATGTAATGCCTTATAATCAATGGAGCTCTTAAATTGATTTAATAAGGACTTCTCTGAGGAAAAATAGCCGTTGTCTGCAATAATGGTATTCTTGATGATAGATACAAGTAGAATTACAGTAATTGTTAAAGTGACATCTCGCATAAAGAAGAAAGTTCAACAACTAACTAGTTGTCACTGGAAATAAAGATAGTGAGAGAGAGAGAGAACTGATTTTCCCTTACGCAAGCATACAATCGGTCCATATATCTCTTATTAAAAATAACCCAGTTTCAAGTGTTTAAAATAGTATTTAGCGAGAAATTGCGCAGATGCTTTAAGAAAAGTGAATTGGTCGGAGGAAGGATCATCAAATGCAATTGGTTCTCAAATTGAGATAAGCGTTACCCTCGAATTATACGAAATAACTCCATAAACAATATTCTAAACATTTGCATAATAATTCCGAAAACAGTCAATGTAGACGCTAAAATTCATTTTAATGGAAATTAGAATTAAAAAAGTATTTAACTTTGTAATTGAAAAAAAATTAGCTACCGCCCAATTATAAAACTCCTGGGAAGAATTAGAAAAACGGTTAGAGAATTGCAGCTATATGTTTATGATTAAGAAATAAAACCTTTGTACTTTATACACACACACACACATATATATATATATATATATATATAAAATTTCTTAATTTTTCTTAATTCTTTTCTCTTAGATGTACTTTGTAGGTCTTGAATTTCAGAAGTACTAAGAAAATAGAATTTAAATGATTGGCATGTCGACTAGAAATCATGAATTATAAAAATTATTACGTACATAACTTTTATTTGCTCCGTTCGTAATTCGCTACGCAAATTGCTAAAAATAACTTAATATGAAAAAGAATTTATTGCAATATAGGCTAATATCCCTTAAGTATGAGAAAAATATTATGAAAATATTAATAAGGCATTATATAATAAATATTTGTCCATTAAAATAATTTCAGAATTTTTTAAAAAAAATTTATTCTTATTTTTGTGCAATGTTTTCATGTTCCTTAAAAAATAATAATGTTCTTTTGTGTTTAGTCCACGTTTTTGGGTCTAGAAGAGCATGACGCGTAATACAAGTAGATTTATTTACACTTAGCCAATCAAACTCGAATTAGCCTCACCTCACCTCCTCGCGGTTAGATCTGGTAATCCAAAAATATTTGGAAACTAAGAAGGAAAGGCTTGTATGTGTTGTAAAATTTTTCAGTAAAAAATATTCAATAGATGATTGATTAAATTGAAATTATAGTTAAAATTTCTTATGTGTTTATCACATGTTTGTTATGTACAATAATTGATACACTTTGTCATTATATAAAAACGTTGGTTTTTATCTCGAATTATTATTTACATGTTTAATGTGTATTCTTAAATATTATGTTGAAGTAATTCCTGTAATTTAACGATTTTTGACATTATACCTTCGTACGTTTTAAATTTTAGATAATCTAAAGTTATCATTAATGCTTTGTAATTTTGAATTTATTTTACTATACATATTTATTTACAGTTTTGTAATATTTGCAATTAAATAATTTTTAAGTATTTTTAATTATTTGGGTTTTTATTTCATTAGGTATAATTTGTAATTTATATACAAACCGAAATTATGTAACAGTAAAAATCGGATATAAAATAAATTAAGCCAAAAATAAGAGCAATTAAAAGACATGAAATTTGAAAAAAAAATGAGAAAATATGTAAAAAAACCCAAAACTTTTTTGGAAAGGCAGAAAAATGAAAAAAAATATATTTAATGTTATAACAGGCTTTAGACTGTTAAGCTGGGTTATTCTGGAATTGTAGTCTTAACTAACTATCCCCATCAACAAAATATGAAAATGTATTATATTATTTGAAAAATTTAATGAACTTCACTAGTAAGCATCTATAATTCAGCAATTTTTAAAAATAATTATTCCATTACAGTTTTGGTTAGTATACCTCACCAACAAAAAAATTAATACTTTATGATCCCTTTTTATTATAATACACCTTTCTGTTTTACTAAGCAACATATGCATTAAGCATCCTCCAAGTTCATTAGTCTTTTTAAGATTAAGGACCTCTAGTCCAGCAATTCCTATAATTCCTCTCCCTTCCTTTTAAACAAGAGAGTATAATTATTTTGTTGAGAATGAAAATTTAGTTAAATATGTTGAGAGAGCTAGAGAGGAAAATCGGAAAGCATTACACAAATTTAAATCCATTCCGAAAACTGCGTTGGGTGGCCTAGGAAGCCATATGTGATCTAACAGCAGAAGGGGGTCTCCTCCCTGATCTAAGTAAACAAAACCAACTAATTTGCATGGTAGTTCATCGTAATAAACTGGATTTAACAATTCAGCATTCGTTTGCGAATATTGTTACGGAGAATTCGATTGTTCTCTACCGTATTAGATCTTAGATTAATAATATGGTGTTTTGATTTTATATTTTAATTTGCATGATATAAATTGGAAAAAAAAAATACTTATAAACAAGTATTACATGGAGTATTGTTCTCGGTTAAGTTCTTTCTTATTGATTAGAGCGGTTGAAAAAGGGAATGAATTCTTAATTTTAGAACCTTCGGTCTTTTTTTAATAACTTGTCGGCAACTTGAAAAGGACAGATTTCTATTTGTTTTATTACATTACGATCTCCACAGGTTTTTTTTTTTTTTTTTTTTTTTTTTTTTTTTTAAAACAGCCAGTATTACTTTATTTCTTTTTTTCATTGTCGGTGATGATGTTTTTGATAAAGTTCTGCTTGTATTTTTCGGTATGCTTAGCAGAATATTTGGTATTCGAGTTCAGAGGAATGATGTTCGCTTTAAATGAAATCAGTGAATTGATATAATTGCATTTTACAAAGTAATATAATTACGAGGTGTTGTATTAGATATTTAATTCCTCTTGCAATCGATGCTAAAATGCCTTTTGTAATAAAATAAGAGTTTTTTTTTTCAGGTATAAAAAAACAATACTTCGTGGTTTAAACAACATTCGAATTATTGATCTACGTACTCATATTTCAAAAATAGATTGAGGCCTTTTTTTTTCAGCTAAGCTTATATTGTCAAATTTACACAGGTCACACCGACACGTAACTTTATTAATCAAATTCCTTACTTTTCAGCTTAAAGCTAGGTTATTGCTTTTAATTGCGTGGAATAAAATGAATTCCAAAGAGTGAAAAAAAAGGGATTTTTTCTGCGTGGTTTTTTTCCCTTTTCGGAAGTATATTTATGTATTTATTAAAGATCTAACAACTCACAATTACATTATTGATTTCAAAATGGGGAGTCGTATTCCCCCCTCAGTAAAAAGGCGATGGAGGTATATATATATATATATATATATATATATCCGAGAATAGTGCAGTGAGTAATTTTTTTTCCGAGAAGGAGGCAACGAATAATTTTTTTTCCGAAACGGGAACAGTGAGTAATTTTTTTTTTCCGAGAAGGGGGTAATGAATAATTTTTTTCTAGAAGTGGGTAGCCAGGCTTAAGAAAATTAAGAACCTGAGATTTGGACCATTCCATTTTCAATATATCAATACTAACAAAATCTGAATTGCTTCTTGTTCATGCTCTAGAATATTTTATTGAAAATAGCTTACAAGATAGTTTATATAACGATGCGGACCATTCCTTTTTAACTTAATTTATGCAATCACACATTTTTAAGAATGCGCTGAATCTGCAGATCCCATGGCTTTAAACCTGTTGGGATGATCCCTACCAGGTTTTACATGTGCAGCTGAAGTCCCTAAGAATCTCTGCACCTATACCACGTGATCTATTACGAAAATTCCTTCTAAAACTCAGAGCAAGAGAAAATTATCTCTCTTCTGACCTCTTATGGCTCTTCGCTCTTGTACTTTTCATCAAACGGTGTAGTTATATCTCCAGCCTTATGGGTATGGTCTCTCTCTCTCTCTCAGTTACAGTAAAATAAACAACAGTTGAATTTGAAATTTGCCTCGACTCATTATAGTTAATGAATTATGAAATTACCAAAATTGTTATATAATTATATATATGTGGGGTGGGGGTGTATGTGTGTTATATTGGGCTAACATTTTCTATCGACATAGATATTGATACAATATTTATCGTATTGTTACTATATGCGATACTTGTCTAATATCATATGCTGTTTAGATCTGAAATTTGATTCTGTACTTAATTTAATGAACCTTTGAATTCATATTTTTCTTTAATACTTGTACATCGTTTTCAGCTGGAGTTGATTATAATCGCTCTGGCTAACGAGATGTCATATCAGATCCATGAGAACGTTCGAGGAAATATGGACAAAGAAACATCATCTGTTGGTTCAAAAACAGATGCTGTCTGTATGTATTGTATAGTATGTATGTTCTATATGCGCATGGCATAACGTGTATGGTATAATACATATGGTCTGTATGAATGGTATAATATATATGATCTACATATGAATGATATAATATATATGGTCTATATATGAATGGTATAATGTGTATAGTATAATATGTCTGGTCTGTATGTAGTGGCAGATCCAGGGTGTGCTCACTCTCTGGATCTGACATATTATACCAGGCATATTATACCACGTGCGTGTGTACGTGACCTTCGTCTTTAAGCATTGATCCTCTTAGGATCAATGTTTAAAGACGAAGAGAGGAGGGTGCATCCCTATAGAAACTACGGTACTTTTCCATTTCGCCGGCGCAAATCACGCCAAGCAGATTTTATTGGCGACAACACACATTCTGTTTGGCGCCGGTTGAATCATTTTTGGCGACTTTATCGCTTGCGCCGGTAAATTGGAAAAGTGCCGAAAATACTCCTCCTCCAATAGTTACCTAGGAAAGGAATACAGAAGGTATTCTTTTCTTCCAGACAGTGATCTATGAGTGCCTAAAACAGTTCTTCGGAAACGTCTACCTCCGCGTATCACCCCTTTTTTATATAATGTATCATTAAATGAAGAAGTTTTACATATTTGGCAAAAACAAAACAGAGAATCTTTGTAAATACTTATAGAGAGGGAATTTTTCAATTTATAACACTCTCACCTTATTATTCATTTTTTTAAATTGTGTGTGACCTGTTCTTTTCAATCAACAAATGTTTTTTTTTTCTATCAGCTTTTCGATCATGTTGAATTTCACAAATTCTGGTTAGTAGGAAGTGTTTCTCTTGGTATCTTTTTTGTTTTTCTTTAACGATCTGTATTTTTTAACTTGATAAAAGTCATATTTAAATCTTGATCATTTTTAAACAAGAAAAATAAAATTGTGATGCAGAGTATTGTTTAGTTTTAACCAATGGTAATTCGATACTAAGAAATTGCTTCTTTCACGATGATGTCAATATGTAACCTCCAAAATTAATTTCTCAGCACGCCACTTTGTATGAATGTCGCCTTTTGAATAGAACAGGAAAAAAAAAGAGAGAACTTCAATCTGTTTCTGAAATAGGATTATCGACGATGAATAATTTAAATGTTATTTAAACTAAGAAATAAAGTTTTTTTTTGAAAAAAATTCATATTTTATTACAAAAGGCAAGTAAAATAAAATAATTAATACTCACACACACTGTGCACATACACTGTATTGGATCCATGGGATGGGTAAGGGAGCACGGGCCCCTCCTATCATAATTTCCCGTATATACAAACTAAATAATATACCTGAGCAGAAAATCTCAACCAAATAGTCAGTCGATATATCTACTCTGTAAGTTTAATTTTTTTTTGTTAACATTTTTTCAAAGCCCAAATACTACATTATGTAGGAACAGGATATCGAAATTCGCGTGAGGGCACGTTACACAAAAAAGTGAATTCGTACCAACTCTTTCCCACTTCACCTCCTGTCGATTTTTCTTTGATCCGTTACTGCACATACGCACTCATACTGTGGTGCACTGCGCATCGTTCATGTACTAGTCAAAAAAGTATTGTGAGCAATACGTGTACCAATGCCTACTTTTAATACGATCTGATCATAGTCAACAAAGTTATTTAGAATTAATTGTTGAGTCATGCTTTTTGAAGGGCTAATTAGATGCGTAAGGGATATAACACGCTTCACTTGATTCAGATCAGTAGATTGCAAATGATAAAGGGCAATTTAATATTTAAACCATCATGTATTTGTCATTTAATGTAGCATTATGAAATGAGAATATCATTTGTTCAGATAGAACAAAAATGAAGTTAGTTCAAATTTTACAAAATTGATAGCGAATGGTAACTGAGTGAATCATCACGAATTAAGATGCTAGACTGGAACATAGTTAGGAAGAATATCTGTCGGATATCCTCTCGGACGAATGCAAGCAAGAATCGAGTATCCAGAAAATGGCAAACCTACTGGTGTGAGATCCCTCTACTCACCCAGGATGAGTTCCGCAAGTTTGGGACGCTACTGGAGTGAAGGGAATCCATGCAGGACCGGGAGAGAAGTAGGATAATAGGCAGAATCAGCAGGACAACATTCGGATCGGCAAAGAAAGAGCTCCTTTTCCTATACTAATTGTTGTAAAGGTATAAATATTAACATCTCAGGTGCGCATGTAGAATGCTTCTCAATTTGCATAACTGTGCGCATGCAGCAATTAGTTGTTCCAACGTGCCGCCTCACGGTAGGGTGAGGAAGTGCAAGTGGTTCGTGTCACCTTATGGCATGGTGAGAAGATGGCAAGCAGTTTAAGGAAGGCCGTTGCCCTTCGGAGAAGTGTAGTATTAATCAAATTTTTCAGCGTGTACTTGCAAGTATGCCCAGGGATACGGCAGAGAGCCACGCCCCCTAAATCAACTGTGAACGATAAACGCTACCTTTAGGACTCTTTAAAGCGCCCTTGAAAGTGTGTCCTGGGATACGGCAGTTGGTCCTTAACTCCCCCTTAATTAACTTGGGACCAAAAACGCGCTCCCTTAGGACTTTTAAACGCTTACCGGCACAGTGCTGTTACGGTTGAGAACCTCTAATCTAAATTAAAACAACTAAATATCCTATAAATTCAAAGGCACATCAATTGAAGTCTGTGATTAAAATAAATATTTGACTCTGTGCAATATAAAAATTGACTATATCATTAAAATAAATATAACAGTAACTTGTTACTTTTTAAAAAAAAACATTCTGACATACTTTCAGATTTTAAAGCTGAAATATTTGTAAATTTTTATTCTAACCACCGTTTTTGTGTGCCTCAGCAAAATTGTTGATATTTGATCTTGAGGTATGCTAAATGTTTCAAATGCCTTGCGAGAGCATTAAAAATATGTAATGATTTATTTAGTTAGTTAGCTTAACTTTCTCGAGTCCAGGTTTGACTTTTACATAAAAAAGAGTATACATTCAATTCTAGGAATCACTGTGTTTGATAGCCTTAACAAGTTGTAAGTCGGAACGACTATCAAATCTTGCAAAAACATATTCAAACTTCAGTATTTTAAGACGTTTTTCTGAATTTCACTTGGTGTGTGAGTGTGTGTGTCATCAAATTTTCGATTGTTAATTTAACCAACTTCCCATCAAGCTAGAGCTTTGAAATTTTGGGAATCGTTCCTACTCGCCTATCAATGCAATATTTAGACGTTTGCGATAAGTTTTAACTAATATTTCAATAGTTTTAATAAGTCAAAATATTCTTTCCTCTCGGCGATTTTAGGATTGAGGAAAAAATTTCTTTCCCCCTCTGGTAACACCGGGCACTCCCCACGCCGCATGAGGTATCGTAAAACCTTTGTACTCACAAAGGGGAGATACTATCTCCCCTTTACTATCTCCCAGATAGTAAGGGTTGCTGACTTTTAGTCAGTAATCATTGGCAAGAAAGAAAGATTCCAATATTTGGCGCCGTGTTTTATCGCAATAATTTTTCCTGAATTCTGGTTCCCATTTTTTTTAACAGAATGACTTACAAACTTTCAAATGCATATTTTGATTTTATAAGTATTATGAATTTTTTAATACGCTCACAAATGTCTCTTTTTAAGTAAATTTTAAAGTTAAAAATAACTAACAGTTTTAACTAATATTTCAATAATTTTCTCTAATAAACTTTGCCACCATATAAAAACGTTGTTTTTAAAAACGTTGATTTTTATATCGAATTATTTTTCTTTCGGAATCGAACTCCCGCCCTCCCCCGTTTTGTTCCAGTTATTGAGAATTCATAAACTGGTAACATTAATTATTACAATTGCTACGACGTTTTCAGATCAAACAAAACTCGAGAGAGGAAAAAAAAAAAAAAAAACAAAAATATTTGTATATAAAACGAACTAGATTTCAAGACAAAAAAATTCATCATAAAACTTCACTCCTTTTCCTTCTCTCTCTCTCCAAATTCCCGTCCGGTTTTCTGAGAACTAGTTCTGGGTTGGCGATGACAAAGAATGAAAAACAAACTCTTCATTACGATGCCATTTTAAGAGGGAAACTTATATCAGAGTGAAAAGCAGGCACGGAATGGAACAGTCCCCTTAGGCTCGGTAGACTTCTTGGCTCTTTGGAGCTGAATGGGGTTTCAACTTGACTCGGTCAAGACTCTAAATTACTGCGCCAATAACATCTTAAAAGCTCATGCGCGTTTATTGCAAAGTAATTGTTGCCCTTAGATCATATTGATAATATCGAATATATAAGCAAAGCTCTTAATTTTTTTTATATGGTTTTGTTTTCTTTTAGCTCCAGAAAAAAAGGGGGTATTTGCTGCGAATGTGGGAAATAGGCCAAAATGAACTTGCTCGAGCCAAAAGGTCGCTATCACGTGAAGTTTATTTATGTTTTCATGACAGATAAAGCTACACTTGATACATCTATTTCATTAAGAACTTACGAACCGTTCACACGCAAAATTGTTTCCTCCTTTTTTTCAGAATTATTTACATCGTGTTTAATGTATGATCATTTTGAAGCTGGCTTCACTTAATGTTAAAGAATAGGGTCCTAAACTGGAACACTTATATTTGGTAGAAAAATGTTAGAGCCATTGAAATTGGGAGCCATATTTTTTTGAGGGACTCATTATGCTGTAGAAACATGTATTTGTTTGTAAATCATGTACGTCTGAATTAATCTATTTTTCAAGAGCAAAATGTGTTCCATATTTTATGTCCCACAGAAAAAAAAATGGTGTTTTTGTGGAATATGATTCTAAATTTTTAAGATGTAGAATAAAAAATGGATGAATGTGTTACAAATTCACCAAATTATGCAAAATTTAGAACATTTTTCTGTCTGAAAATGTGTCCCGTGTTTCTTTCGAAGTCTTTATTTTGCTTCCCTTGACGAAAACAGGTTTAAGTTGCAATGTTCCTGTAAAAAAATAAATAAATAAAATAACACTTATTGTTGACGAATCGGAATATTTTAATATAAATGTGACTTTGGTAACCAAATTTCATTTTAATTCTAATGAATTTTGAAATGGTGATTGAATTGGTTTTCTTCAATTGAACTGATAAAAAGAATGCAAGAAAATTCCATTTTCTTGCGTTCTGTTTATGAATTTCTGATAAATAATACATTAATGGAATCAGCGAAGAGCCCTATGGATAAAGAAGATTTGAAGAAAATGTACTATAACCTTAAAAATCTTCTGAAAAACGGAAAGATATTTTTCTCTGTGGCGTGACACATTTATTCACAATTTTAAAATTCCATTTTCTTGTATTCTGTTTATCAATTTCTGATAAATAATACATCAATGGAATCAGCAAAGAATTTTCTAATTTTTAACAGCAAAATAAAAAAAGAAATGCAAATTGTGAAGCAATTCAGTGTCTCAATTATCTTAAAAATAGATAAGAATTTCATCACCTTCGATTAGTCACTTCTAATCATGATAAATATCAGAGGCAGAGGAAAATAAAAAGATGCGCTTTGTTTACCAAACAATCAGATAATATGCAAATAAAATGAAAATTAACCTCCATTACGAAGTGCTGATCCGACAGGAAAGGGGGGGGGGAAATGAAGCAAACCTCTGACTAAATGTAAACATCCTGCCATATTTTACGAGCATCGACGCTTATTTGCTTTTGTATGCAAATCTCGCCACGTGTAAATTCTGATCCTACGTTTCCGGTACGGCACACAATTCATTATCAGTGGAAATGAATTTCGAGTTTCATGTAAATACGCACAGCTGTGCATTCTTGTTTTTAAAAAGAGATGAATTCGAACAACTGGGAGATAAGTATATCATATTTATTTTCGAAAGTTATTTCTATCAGGAGGGAAATGCTTTTACCTTAACCTTGAATTAAAAATGAAAATTATCTTTATACTTTATCTGTGTAGATCCAAATGACGGAACTTTAAATGGATTTTGATAATTGCTGTTGATGATTCCAGTTGTTTCAAAATGTGTATGCCCACGATTTTTTTAAATTTGTTTAACCATTTCCTCATATTTTTTGAAGGAAATCGTTAAGAGCTCAAAACAAATTTTAATGTATACGATTGAGATGGTCAAATTTAATGGCGCAAGAGCCAAATGTGGCTAAGCTGCGCCAAACAAGGTAAAACTGTGATCTAGACGAGTGAAATACCCGTATGGAGACCGAGTGCAAAAGAATAATTCCACTGCAGCTCATGCATGTCATAAGAGGCGACTAAACCGGGTACGCATTGTCTTGGGGTATAGCTGTGCACCCTGCCCCTGGGGATTTCTCCAGGTTGGGAGACTTCAGGGGCTTACCTTTTTTGGGTAGGTACGGGCATCATGACCCCGAGGCACCCTAGAGATCTTTTTCTCTGTCATGGGTTTAACTATTCGTGGAAAACATAGGTGTCGCGCCCCCGGATTCCCAAGCGATCCTTCTCTATTTTCCACCCACCATCTTGTCAAACAATTTTTTCCTATTTTCCATTTGTTTCACATGTCTAGACTGCAGTTCACCTTGTTTGACGCAGCATAGCCCCATCAGGCTCTTGCGCCATTGAACACCACCATCACTCACAAGACTTGTGAAAAAATTGAAAAAAGGAAAATTGGTTGACAAAAAGGGTCGAAAATAATTCCGGGGGCGCGTCACCCGTGTTTACCAGAGACTGTAAACACCATGGGAAAGAAAAATATCACTAGGATGGCTCGGGTTCATGATGCCCATACCTACCTGAAGAAAGCAAACTCTGAGGTCCCCTGATATAATCCCCAGCGGCAGGATGCCTGGCCAGTGGCTCACCCGGGAGGGAGATGCAAAAGGGACATAGGTACCCCCCAAGATTTTTTTCTCAAAATTGAAATATTTCCGGATAATTCTTTTATTATATACGCTATTATAGATATTCTGAAATTTAAACATAAAACCTTTTTAAACTTTTAGTAAAAATTCAATTCAATTAATTAATTAAAATGTATACATAATCAATTAAATTTCAATTAATTTCTATACATCTCCCTAGAATCGGCTTAATTGAAATCAATTTTTTTTTCTACGCGAAGAAAAAAATTTATTTAAAATTATTTGCTGTTTCTCAAAGAGGACCTCTGATTCAATGTTTGTAGATGAAGAGGGGGGGGGGTGAAGCATCCCTACAAAAGAGAAAATTTTGTTCTCATGGTATTTTAATTATTTTTCTTAAATTGTATGCCGTTTTGAATTTTTGCAATTTCATACAATTTTATCAATACTTGAACAGTTTTAAATTGGAGAAATGAGATTGATATAGAGTATTATTTACTTGGTAAAAAGTAAATGATACTCTGTATCAATCTTTAGTTACCTGAACTAAAAAATTACTTCGGTTAGGGCCTTGACATCTGATGGCCTTTATTTATTTATTTTGGTTCATACGGAAATCATGAACCCGATGATCTACTCACCTTTTACTTTTGTGTGGGGTTTATGGTCTGATATACACGGGTGACACGTACCCGGGATAACCTGGCAATCCTTTTCTACTTTTCCTAAGGGGCTTACTTTCCTCAGGTAAGTACGGGCATAATGACCGAGGAATCCTCGTGATCTTTTTCATTTCCCATGGGGTTAACTGTCTTTGGTTTCCATATTTTCAAACGTCTAGATCACAATTACAGCATTTTTGGCGCAGCATAGCCGTATCTGGCTATCGTCAGAATGGCGAGATGTGGAAGTTGGTTAGAGGGAGATGCCAACTCAAGTGTCGTCCTCTTTATTTGACCGGATTCAAAATGACTAGGTCCGTCACCAACAGCCCTCGTATTGCTTCTAAGTGCGACGTTGATAAACAATAACACATCCTTCTTGCATCTACATCGCAGTCACAAATGGTATGGCGCAACTTGTCACATAAATCCCAACATTCATTCACTAGATGCAGTTTCCGCGGTCAGATCATATGCAAGGAAGTTTCAAATGAATGACGAAAGGGAGAGGAAATAGTACGAAAAAAAAATCCCACTTATATTACGAGAAATGTTCCGCAAATAAGTTTCGTTATTTTTTTTTTGAAAGAGCACATGTTACTCCACCAGATGAAACAAACAACTACCATTAGAATCCACACCCGTTTGTTGGTTTAACTACGGAAGTAGAGTCAGTGGAGGAAGAATGACGCATGCGCAGAGCGACGAAGAATAGAGAGTAGCAGCAGACTTGCGTGCCCGAGACATGATTGATAACGGGATTGGCCATGGAAGTGCATGCTAATATCCGGAATAAATGAGCACGTTGGATAGTGTGTCCGTCATCTATGAACGTCTACAGACCGTGTATGGTGAACTAATCATGTAACAGCATTGCTAGAGTACAGGGCATGGTGTTGGTGGATATGCGCATAACAGTGTCTGGTCCACACCGCGTATTGGTCATGCTTAGGTCCAATCAAAACAATGCTGAGGTGGAGCATGCTGTGCGACAATTCCTTGCATCGCAGGGTACGCAGTTTTCTTCAAACTGACTGCACGTTACGGCACATGTCTCAGTGTCGGCCGAAAAATAGTGCAAAGTATATAGTTTATGTTGACATGGTTTATTTTCTTTTGGCAATAGTCCTATGTGAAAAAAAAAATTACGTAATTTACTTTCGGAGCATCCTTCGAATTTATTTGAGAAATAAATAAAAAAAATGCAGTTTTTTTTCTTCTTCTTAGCAACATTCAGTAATTGTAACATACAATAATACTGAAGAGAAAGAAACCTTTGAAAACTTCAATTCATGCAAAAACAGAAAGAAAGAGAGAATATTTGAGAGAAAATATCGGCTAATTCAAGAAAGGAAGCGTTACAATTAATGACCTATTTGGGATATTGTTTTAGCTGAATAAGTCTTAAAAATAAAAATTATTTGAAGTGAAATGTTTGATAGATATTGAATTGAAATTACACTAGTGAAACCAATTGTGATTTTTCCTTTTTCGAAAAAAATTCAAACTTTTATTTTCAATCATTTGGCATGTTTTAGTCTATTGATACGTAAATCAGTCAACTGAAACAGTTTTTTTTTTTTTTCATTCACGTCTCACAGCTTTGATTGATGGCATAGAATAGTTCATTATTTTCTTCTGTTACTTCTGCAAGAGCAAATTCAAAGAATTTGTTATTTTACTTGGCTTATTTCTCAGAATTAATTTCAAATGCTTAGATTTTAAAAGTTTTTCAAAAAATTTCTCACATTCACAATTTGTGCGATATTTTCTTCCTAGGATGATAAGAATAACTTTGATGACGTTATAAAAAAAATTCAAAATTATTTTGAAATTTTTATTATATTTTCCCTTATATTTTTACTCAGAAATATTTACAACAATAGAACCTCATTTCTATTTGCTAATATAACTTTAATGTTATGTAATTTCTGAATGGTTCTCGTTGGTTAGAAAGAGTATAGAATAAATCGAGATAAAAACCAACGTTTTTATAAACAACATTTTTGTATAATGATAAAGTATATTAATTATTGTACATTAAATTCAAAACAAACACGTGATAAACACATAAAAAATTTTAATTATAATTTCAATTTAATCAATCATTTATTGAATATTTTTTACTGAAAAATTTTACAGCACATACAAGCCTTTCCTTCTTAGTTTCCAAATATTTTTGGATTACCAGATCTAACAGCATGGAGGAGAGGTGAGGCTAATTTGAGTATGATTAGCTAAGTGTAGATAAATCTACATGTATTACACGTCATACTCTTTTAGACCCTAAAACGTGGACAAAACACATACGAACTTTACTAAAAAATTACGAATGGAGCAAATAAAAGTTATGCATCTAACAATTTTTACTAATTCAAGATTTAGAGTCGACATGCCGATCATTTAAATTCTACTTTCTTAGTACTTCTGAAATGCTTTACATCAAATTCTAGAAAACATAATTTTTAACTTTAAAATTTACTTAAAAAGACACATTTGTGAACGTATTAAAAAAATTCGTAATATAAAATCAAAACAGGCATTTGAAAGTTTGTAAATCATTCTATTAAAACTGGGAACCAGAATTCAGAAAAAATTATTGTGATATGATATGGCACCAAATATTGGAAACTTTCTTTCTTGCGAATGATTGCTGACTAAAAGTCAGCAACCCTTACTATCTCGGAGATAGTAAAGGGGAGATAGTACCTCCCCTTTGTGAGTACAAAAGGTTTACGATACCTCATGCGGTTTGGGGAGTGCCCGGTGCTCCCAGAGGGGGAAAGAAATTTTTTCCTCAAAGCGCCGAGTGAAAGGGATATTTTGACTTATTAAAATTATTGAAATATTAGTTAAAACTTGTCGCAAATGTCTAAATATTGCATTGTTAGGCGAGTAAGAACGATTCCCAAAGTTTCAAAGTTCTAGCTTGATGGGAAGTTGGTTAAATTAACGATCGAAAATTTAATGACACACACACACACCAAGTGAAATTCAGAAAAACGTTTTAATGAAAACATGAATTTATTAGTAGCTTTTCCGTTTCACAAACAATAAGAGAAAACTGTAAAAAGGTTCGCTATTTTCCTGCATCTAAGTTTGAAAATGTGCTGTAATAATTCTAGGGCTGGGCCACAAAACAGATTCCTTGAGGACTTTTGAAAAGACTTGTGAGTCCATTAATTTCAATAAAAAAAAAAACCAACTATAGCTTCAATGAAGGAGAGAGGCAACGGTAGCCTAGTGGTCATGGTCACGGATCGGCGTTTCGTTGAATCAAGGATTCGAGACCTGATGCCACTAAAGATCCGCCGTATCACCAGGGATGATACACGTTAAGTCTGTCAAGGTCTTAAGTCCTCCCATGGCGTGGTGTGGAAGTTTGGAGAAGGAGGTATCAGCTCAGGTATCGTCCTCATCACTTGACTGAGGTTCAAATTTTCGAGATTCGTCGCCAAAAACCCTTGTGTTGCCTCAAAGTACGAAGTTATAAACAATCATTATTTGAATGAAATGTGATGATATTCAGTCCAAGCATTTCACACTCACATACCACACAAATGTCTGAGATATATTTTTTACTACCTTACTTTTTTTAAAAAATTTCTATTCGCCCTCCTTTCTCTCTCTATCCCTCCTCCACCAGTTTGGTGACTGGGTGTGAAAGAATAGTCACACTGCAGCTCATGCATGTCGACTAAAATGGGTAATCAGTGTCTCGGGGTAGACACTGATTTCCCCTGCCTCTGGGTAATATATTCGGGGACCTCAAGGGCTTGCATTCTTTAGGTAGGTACGGGCATCATGACCACGAGGCACCCAAGTGGTATTTTTTTTCTTTCTATAGGGTTTATTGTCTTTGGTAAACATGGGTGAGGCACCCCCGGGATGGCCAGAGAGCCTTCTCCATTTTCGACCCCCTCCCATCCTTCTTTTCAACCAATTTTTATCCTCTTTTTTTTTCAATTATCACACACGTCCACAATTACATTTTGTTTGGCGCAGCATAGTAAAATCTGGCTCTTTCTTCATTAAATTTTACTTTAACTCACTCTCTCTTCCCCTCCTCCATTTGCCTTCCTCTTTTTCACATCCACTTTAACCTGACTGTTGCCAGTACAATTCCCTTATTATCATCCCTTTTTTTTTTTCGAATTCTTTAAGGCATTTTTATAAGTTAAGTTAAAACAGTTCATTATAAAATCAGGTACCGGTATACTCTTTATTCTTATATACATAGAGAAAAAGTTTCACAGGAAGTCGATTCTGGTTTTATATTGCATCGAACTGTATACCAGCGAAAGAATTGCATACAAGGAAGCTTTCTCCCTTTACCTAACGCACTCGTTTGGTTTAATTAACGTCTCACCAGGAGCAACAAGGGCTACTGGCGACGGACCTAGTAATTTTGAATCTCGATCAAGTAACGAGGACGACGCCAGAGCAGGCACTCCTCCCTCTACTAACTTCCACACCACACCAACGTGAGGACTTTGGGCCCCGACAGATTTAACGTGCATCAGCCCCGGCTACACGGCGGGTCTTTAGCGACCAAGGATCGAACCCGCGACTGAACGAAAACCGCCGGCCACGAATCCGAAACCTTGACCACTAGGCTACCGCGGCCACCTGCTCCAAAGGATAACAAAGTCAGAATACAAAAGTTAATTTTTGAGCGCTTTTTTTTGTATTGGTAAAAGTGCTCGAATTTCTGGTCCTGTTCCTTAACATTATGCGAAAACAGCCTTAAAACCAACTAAAATATTCCCTGCATTTTAATATAAATAACATTTTTAAATAGTTTTTAAGTAATTACCTTCAAAACTCTATTACTTATATAATAATCAAAATAAGTGACATTTTATATACTTTTCATCTCATATATAAACATAAATATCAAGTAAATAAAGAATGAATGATGCAACTAAGATAGAAGCAGTTTAAAACAATTTTATTTAGATTCAAACGGACTAGAAGTTTCTATCCGCAGTGTTGATCTAAACACATCGCAATGTGGCAAATTTCCAACGGATGTGAGTCAAAAGTGAAACTCGGCGGCTCAAACTGTCTTAAGTAATTTCAGTACTTAAGAGTAAATAAACACATTGTTTTTATCTGCTTGGACGTGATCTTTTTTAACCAGCAACACAGTTTCAAGCAGTTTTTGCGCGAATTGTTCGTTCTCAAAAAGTCGCTAGACTCGAAATGCTGCATTCTATATTATTTATTAGAATATGATGAAATTTAGCACGATTCAAAATATATGTGTTTTTTCAAATATAATTTTATTTCGCGAACTTAATTCTAAGGAATTTCTATTAGCTTTCTCAAATCCATTGTTTTTCTATTTGAATGCGTAACTGTGCATTCAAAAGAGAAAAAATAATAATAATGATTTCTGCGCGGAGCATTTATTTTCCTTCGATTTTTACCTCTATTTAAATCATTCATTTGTAGGCTTTCCGATTTTTAAAAAATATTCTAAAACATTTTCAAAAATGGGGGAGAAAATGTGATTCCATAGGAACCTTCATTATTTTTTGCTCTTTCGAATGCACTTTTTTGCATTCAAATAGATAAAATAGTGAAGATTTTGAGGACGGAAGTAGAAATTCCTTAGGATTAACATTACGTCCATGAAATCAAAGTGGAAAGTAGTTGGGAATCTTAATATTTTTAATAGTTATTATAAATACATTTCAACGTTTTTTCATCCATACTTAAATCGTTCTTTGATATTTATCGTTTAAATAGCTAAACGTAAAATTAAAAATCTGACGCATGTTTTTTTTAATTAAGTAAATAATAAAGAATTTTTTTTTTTTTAACTTTATTGGATGATTATTTTCTGAAAAAGAGCATATACTAATTCTTTTTTTCTATCCGTTGAGATTTTTTTAAAAAATAAATTACCAAAATGAGAAAAAATCAAAACTTCGTAAGAAATTTTCATTTTTATGTAAAAAGAACATAATTTTAGTATTTTCTGGCATTCAAACACAGTTTCAATCACCAGAAGCATTTTCAAAAGAAAAAAAAATCATTTTGAAAAGTGTGAATTCAATTAAAAGGTTGAAATATTGATAGTAACATAATATATAAAAGAATTATATAGTCGACGAACTGTCCCATGTATATAATTTTTGTGCGTTGGCAAGAATAAATATCCACTGACAACGGATTTTTTTTTTTTAAATAAAAAAGGTATTCCCCCTTTAATTTAACATTTTCTTCTCTCTTTACACTTCATTGAAAAAATAAAATTTGCATTTGCATAAAATACAATTTATTCAAACGAAATCAAATAAAAAAAACCTGAATACTAAAAATACATATTAAGTATAGGGAAGAAAAATACTCTCGCAAGCATAGACTTCCTACATTATATTATGCACAAAAAAAATTACACGCACAAAAATGCACAAAAAAAATTATTTTAAGAAAAAAAATAATGAGAAAGTAAGAATTATTTTGCTGTGTGCGTGAATAAACAGTGTCATCAAGTTTATTCTAAATATAAACATTTTTTGAAGAATCAGGAACTGTTGCATTTCTTACCGAGTGTTATTCCTTACTATATAAATTTTTATGAAAGTTGCCACACAGATTTTCAACTATTATCCAATGTATACATACATCGAAAGTATAATTTTCCTTTCTGAAATAAAAATTCATCGTTAGTTAGGTTGGGTATGAAGGGGAAAAAATGTAATATATTTTTTTAAAAAATCTCTTAAATATATCTTTTTTAAAAAAACTCGTTTACTTTTTTGAAGTTAGACTCCAGTACAATTTTCAATAAGATTTTAGTACTTTTACATTTTCAGTAGTGAAATCTTTAATTTACATACCTTACAGAAGTATTTCTCAGATTTTTCAAACATATTAAAATTCCTCTACGACATTAAAGTTATGTATCTAAATTAATTTCAAATACCCCCTTAATATATAAACACACTATTGAATAATTATCAAAATTTGCCTTATAAAAGCTCTTTATAAAGAATATGTAATATGGTTTTAGCTCTTCCCCTCCCAAATAAAGTTATTTCTTCATATATTGAGAAAAAAAAATTCTTTATCGAATTTTATATGCTTATAATTATTTATTTTATTCGTTCATCTATTTATTTTTCAAAGGTTAATTGGGATTAAAAACTGAAATGCTGCAGAAATTAAAGAGATTATTCCTTTATAAAGAGGGGGGTGAGGAAATGTGGTTTGTCCCAATTAGTCAACTTTTTCAATTTGCAAAAAGTACTCAAAAATATTTCTCAAGTTGTTTATCTGAGGAAATTATTATGCATGATCATTCTCAAGAGATATTTTTCACAGAAATTTCCAATACATCAAGACATTGAAATGTAATTTACAAAAATATAAATGGATTCAAAATTACAATAAATTTGTTTTCCAGGGCAAAATTCATGCATCAATATCAATGTTTTGTTTCTAGTTTTCTACACACACTAAGCTGTATTAAGAATAATAAAGGAAGAAGACTGAAAAACATGAATCCATTTTAAATAATCTTCATGATAATGACTTAAAAGAGAGAATTAGGCAGTGTGCCTCCCATACAAAAAACAATCAACTCTTAGAAATGCTGGGATTGCTTCCTAAACTGAAATCCCCAACATTCGATTTTGGCTCATGCAAAATTCGATTATACTGTTTCTTCATATTATCAAAACGCAATCGAAAGAACGTCTGCAAAACGTCTCACCAAGATGGCGATAAACGCGCCAAATCAGGTGCCACTGTTGGCTGCGGACTAAAATGGGTCAACCCTCGCTTGGCCCACTGTCAAGGTCAGTAGGTTAGGAGTGTTTGGGGTCAATTCATGAAGACGATACTGGACCCCTTTCCCCACCCCTCCTCCGAAGTCTGTAACAATATCTTCGTGACGTGTTTATTTTTTGCTCCAATTCCTTCTTTTCTTTCCGTCTGCCGTCGTCGCTCTTCTCTGCCCACCCCCCTTTCCTCGATGCTTTTCTTGTATGGGCCTTTCGAAACGGGAACGCCTTTTCTTTCTCTTTTACTACAAACAGCGTAATGAGAGTGAGTCACTCCGAAAGGGATCGTGGGTTTTCGTGACGTGGGCATTTCGGACTGCTCCCCCCTTTTTCTGTTGTTTTTCCTGGTCGCATAGTGTTGTCTAAGGTGCTCTTGGTCAAATGGGCTTTTTTAGATTTTTGTAATTTGTCTTCATGCTGAATGGGTTACAACAAGGCAACTGTTTCCCAAAAATTATTTTTCGCGAGATCGAAAATGTAGTAATTATTTAAATCAACCGTTGCACGACTCATTGACATTTATGAAATTTTAATTGGATTGTTTGTTCAGTAAATTCAAGTTAATCTTCGAACCTTTTTAGATCATAAGGCCACTCTTTAGAATCTGGAACAGAGATGCACGAACCAGCCCGTCTCGACACTGGTTTTCTGGCAGCCCATATCATCACTTGACAAATATATTTGCGAAGACTTTATAATTAACGCCATAAACTTCAAAAGTTTCTAAAAATTCAAGAGAAGTTTGGACCTTTGAAAATTACAAGGCCACATTTGAATACCTTCAACAGGAATGCACGAATCACGGCTCGTCGCTGGTTTTCTGGAGTCCCGCGTCATCATCTGAAAAATTAAATTGCAAGAACTTCATAATAAACGCCAGAAATTGTTAAGGCTTGAATAAACTCTAGTAAGGTTTGAACCTTTTTAGATCATAAGGCCACATTTGAGTATCTTGAACAGAAATGCACAAATTACGGCTCGGTTGTATGGATAATTGCGAAGATTATTATTTTATTGCGAAATTATAAAGGCTTCTAAAAATTCAAGCAAGGTTTGAACCTTTTTAGATCATAAGGCCACATTTGAGTATTGCAAACTA
>BMAW01028079.1:0-16916 GCA_019974015.1 Nephila pilipes
TATTTGAAAAACTCCCAGAAATATAATTTTTTCATGCTACGTTTTATTGATATCGATGATATATTTATAAGTTTAATTCTGCAAATTGTGTACAATTTTTTTCCCCGCAAATTTCAGAGAAAAAATGAAAACTATGAAAGTGAAATTTTCAAATATTTCCCATTATTTGTTGAAGAAAATGAATTAAAATTGAAATGAATGTTATATGTGTGATACAATAATTAAGAGTTAATTTTTTTCTTATTTTTGTAACAAATGCTTCTCGATGAATAAAATCAAAAAATTCCCTTCAACATATCCAAGGTTATTTTTCGTAAAAAATATCTCTCTTCAAACAGAAAAACGGATGCTATCAATTTTACGTAAAATGGATCAACATTATTTTCAATCGTTATTTTTTATCTTTTTGAAAGATTATTTAATTTGATGGTATCATTTGAAAATTTTTCTTTTTCTTACTTGATTATTACTCTGTGATTAGTATTTTAAATGAGTACAAGTGTGTGCAAATTATTTCACAAAAAAATGATCTTGTTGAAATTAGCTTTTTATAACATATTATTTTAAACTGTACACACGCACAACAATCCGAATCATTAAAGTTTAAAAAAATTGTTGCACATAAAGCAAGCTGAATTTAAGTCAAATTTCCTATATAAGATAAAATTAATTTATCAGTCAAAAAGGAAAATTGGAAAGTGTTTAATATGTAAGGTAGTTGCTATATTATGGCTGAAATTATTTTTAGAAAAAAACCATAATTTGACTGTATGCTAGAAAAATAGTTTACTTCTTAACTTTAATTTAAAACTTGGTTTCAATATTTAATTTACATAAATTAACCAGCTTCAAAATCAAACAATGCCTTAATTTAGAAAGATGAAAAATAATCCTAAAAATGCTCTGGTTATTGAATGTTAAAATAAAAATAAATCAATAGTATTCATTCTTCTCCTTGACAATTTTATTAATATTCTTAGTTCGATATCAAATTTTATGCTACGAAGGTGATTGAATATTTTATTATATTTATAGTAAATTTAGAAATAAGCGATCATGACAAATAATGTGAAACCTTTTTTGTAATTTTATTTAAAAATTTCTTGTTATGTCATTTCCTAACGAAGATCGACTCTCATTAAAATAGGAAAGCATATATATATATATATATATATATATATATATATATAGAGAGAGAGAGAGAGAGAGAGAGAGAGAAGAAAATCATGCAAATATGTTAATGAAGACAAATGAGTAAAAATTATATATAAAGTAATTTATATTGATGTTTCAGGCTTTGGACAGGAATGCGTGATTAAAAATGGTTTCATGGATTCAAAACCATTAAATTACTTACCAAAATTATCAAAACAAAAAATTAATTGAGCAAAAATACCACAATCTCAAATTACATACGAATAGAATAATACATTTAAATACGAGTAAAATAGGAATTTCAAATTAACATCTATAATTCCGATTACGTAGAAATATATTCACAATTTATATTATTTACATAAAATTAAAAAAAGAGTGTCTCTCCAGCCTATCATCAACGAATGTTTTCAATAGAAAGCTACTTACATTCAATATAGAATAGTCAAAATGTATTATTCAAAGTATTCATTTATATTTGCTTCTCTCTTTCTCTCATTCTCAGAAATACAGTTTTCTAATGGGAAAGAGCGAAAAGAATTCCCTTTGTGTAGTTTCAAACGAAATGCTTTCAATATTTTTGTATCAAAATCATTTTTATGACAATTGTTATTCAAGTTAAATGTATTAAAGTATTTTTAAATAATTCTATTTATTAGGATTTAAGTCATTCTGACTTGCTGAAATTTTTTGAAAGTTTATGTCACCGAAATGAATTTATGTCACACAATAATTATGATATTATATTATATTAAACAGTAATTTATATAACCTAAAGCAACAATTTCTTAAGATCTTACAATGTGTGTGTGTGTGTTATTTGCAAATTGCAAATAAATATGCAATTTTTTTTTTCAAAATGTTTTAACTTAACATATTTATGTAACTTTTTAATTTACATTATCTCTGCGAAATTTCCGATCCTGAACATATCTTTTACTAAATAAGTATCTTTGTAGGAAATGCAAATTCATTTATTTAAACGATAAATATTATCATTACAAAAATATATTACAAATTAACGATGTTTTTATATGTTTTTATCGGTCTGGTTTTAAACAATAAACATTCATGAATCTGTTAGTATATTTTAATCAAGGGCTTCATCAAAGATAAATAGGATTTTATGGTAAGGAAAAACATATTTCCATGTATTACGTCATGTTTCGCAACTCCTAATTCTTGATAAAGTTATGCAAAGCACACATTAAAAATAAACTTAAAACCGAATATAACAGTCGGTTCCTTTTCCTTCTGTATTTCTCTGAATCTCGATTACTATTTTGATAGAAATAATTATTCATAAATCAAATAAATATAACCAAGACCAAACTTGTTTTTCAAATTCTAAATTCCATTAAATGAAGCTTTTTAAAAATAAAACGCATTTAGTACAAGTATGTTCCTTGAAATGGACATTTACTGCACATGAATGCATATTACTAGTGCTTTCTGACAGCTTTAATGCTCAAAACCTATTTATAGAAACTGCAAAAACACAACTGGATGAATTATATTGCACAACGAAATACTGGATAGACAGTGCAGCGTCACAGTTATCTAATGACATCAGTTGCATGATGTTAAAGCTCCTCCTCTGAATATAATTAAGGGTTGTCTAATGAATCAGTCTTCATCGATGCTCAAAAGATGCAGTAGTAATTCGTGAAAGGTTTCAGTTGGATATCTGCGCCCGTAAGGATAGCTACTGTTGAACAGCTTTCTCTGGAGAGCATAAGGCTAGTGTGTTATGTAAGCTTGATATTCTAAAACATTATTCCTGTTTAATCCTAAGGAATCGGCTTCGAATTGCATACAACTAGAGGATTATTTTTATTAAAATAGTGGATTTTTCACTGATGTCTGGTAAGAAATTTTTCAGTATTTATAAGCATGTGATATAAGAAGACGGTGGAATTCATTCTCCTCTAAGTATTTATATGCAATGTTATTTTTATGTATAAATATATTTTTAATTACGTTCGATGATCAAACACCTAGTTTTCTTTTATTACAGCTTAACAATTTGAAAAACTTATTTTACGGATAAGACATTTAATTTCCTTCTTTTGCTTATGTGTTATCCGTCTGCATTGATATCTGAGTCCTTCTCGTCCCTTTAATAAAAGATAAGGATATGAACTGACCATAAACTGCCCTTTAATCAGAATTTAAATTCATACAATTATTTTTATTTTGTCATAACTATTTTAAAAGGGTATAAAGAGAGATTATCTATGAACGAATTCAGACTTAATAAACCAGATGCTTTATAATCACGTAAAACATTTCAACAAAACTAACTATTATTGTAAAAATTCGCTTTAGTCATTAATAAAGTTATACAGTTTTAATATTTCTTTTCGGGAACAAGAACTCATACAAATAATTATGCGAGGCAAACTGTGTTTTAATTCTATTTACTTATATATATATATATATATATATATATATATATATATATATATATATATATATATATATATATATATATATATATATATATATATATATATATATATATATATATATATATATGAGCCGCTCAGAAGCCAATGCGGTTAAGTCCATTTTTGTCTTTTTCTGAATAAATAATAATCTTCTTAGTTATTAAAGGATTTACTCGTTGGTTACTTTTTTCTAGGTTAGACAGCCCCTTTTTTAATAGCTTCTGAATATATTGTATAATAATTTCAGAAGCCATTGTGAATAAGTCCACCTTTTATCAATATTTTTTTACATAAACTTTGATAAAAAATCAAATTCTTCTTCTTCTTTCGATATTTGTTGGTAACACTGAAAAACAAGAAATTCATAGTAACTGTAATCGTTAATAATTTCTTATCTTTTTCAGCTGCCAAAAGGTATAAGTCCTAAAATTTTTAAGATGCTGTCATTATTTCAATAAATACTTACATTTTTGTTTAAACATCCTGTACATATCTTGTTTTTTTGCAGAGTTTACACCTCGAAAAAAGACTTTATACACTTTTCTAATTAAATTAATAAACCAAGAATTTTAAAAACTAATGTATCAAAAAACATTAATTTTCTCAATTTTTGTGTTTTGGACTTAACCGCATTGGCTTCTGAGCGGCTCATATATATATACACGTACTTCCGTAAGAGTTTCACTTTTTCCATTCGTAACAATTTAAAACTATTACGAATGGAAATTCCAAACAATAGAATTCTTTTAAAATAAAATTTTTTAAAGTCTTAAGACCAAACAATTAGGATTTAAAAAATATTTTGAATATTATGACTCGCAACATTGTAAAAGATTTTTTTTTGTACCTAGAAATTTAAAATTTCGTTTAAAAACACTGAAAGCCTCTACAAATCATTACGCATTATCTTTTTATAACGCAATTTTTATCAAAGTTGCATTCATATCTAATTCTCAATACGAAAAAGGATGTACCAAAATAAAAATCTTTAACATTATTTTATGAGGGGAAAAATATGTACTTTTTCACTGTTATTATAATCTAGTATATTAATACACGAAGAAAGATGCAGAAAAATTACTCATTTATGGTTTTCTGTGGAAAAAAATAAATAAAACTCTGACATTGACAAATTTTACAACTCTTAATTCATAGCTTCGTGGGTCTCATATCACACTCATACTAAGCATTCACGAAAAGAAAGAGTATTTTGTGTGCATTCGATGTTTTCCTTTAAAAAGGAAAAAGCTTTACTAATTATTTAGGATGTAAATCACGAGCTAATTAAAGTATATTTAAAACGTATTGGTATGTTAAGACTATTTAATTAAAAGGTTAAATAAATAATTATAGATAATTGAAAATGAAAGTTTTTAAATGTTTCTTAAACATAATGCATGTTTTTAAAAATTTCACATACAGAATGAGTCCCAACCAGGAAAGAAAACGTGCGATAATTTATTTTCTCAAGTTAATAAATGGCGCGAATTAGTTCCAGGAGGATCTTGTTCGGTTAAATAACTGAACCAGGGCATCGTAGCTAAAGTTATAACTGTAGTAATAATTACCAATAATAAGGCGTGAGTCAGTTCTATGAATACTATCATATCAGCAAAAGATGTCAGTTCTAGTGAATCTTAGGGTTTTGTTAAAACAATTTGTGCAGCGTAGTTTCCATTTATTAATTTCATAACTTCCTATTTCAAAAATACAAATTTAAGTCTTAAAGAAGAAAAAGAGAGCAATGGGAAAATTATTTTCCAATGTCTATTTTCTTAACAGTTTATTTTTAACTGTTAGATAGACATTCAAATAAAAGATGATGGGATTCGTTTGTATAAATTTCTTAAACTTCATTTTATAATTAAAGTGGAATTTAAATGTTTCATTCTTTTTTGATAACTAACAACTAACAAGGAATAAGTTATCTTCTTAAGTGTTATTTTAACTCCGTCAAAATTTTTAATATGAAATTATTCATTGAATTTACGTTTCTTATTATAAAAGTTAGATGTTGTTTTTATCGTCAGTTGAAAATATAAACACAGTAACAAAAATTTTACGATTTTTCAGTTTTACTTTCGATGGAGAAAGTTAGTTAAGTATTTCTTTCAGCCGTTTAAAAAATCTGATTTTTGATACAGAATTCTTGACTCCTTATTTTATTGCAAAAAATATTGTGAGGCTCGATCTACTTTTTATTGCATCATTTTAAGATTTTATTTATTCCATAGATTCTCTAATTTAAAGGGCTTATTCGATGGACTCTTCTTCTACTCTTGAGCCCACATTCAATTTTCTGTTATTGTAAATAGATAAGAACTCGAAAGAACTGAATGTTCTGGTTTCCTATATAAATCGACTCGCTAAGAAATCGTGAGGAGAGATAACAGATTAGACAACGGGAGAGATTACATGAGTCGATGTCGCGTGTAAAAGGTATTGCATTGACTTCATAGTGATAAACAGAATCTAGATTTATGTTAGAATTAACGATAGTTGAAACTTGTGTGTGTGCATCTCTCTCTCTTTCATCTGTTATTTAAAAAAAAACGTGTTCTAACACCTCATTTAGAGTTTTACTTTTGTTATTCCTCTCAAGTTAAGAGCTATGAAAGTGTTTACTGCTTGAAAGGGTGGTTATAAACAATCTGATTTCTCGCTTTAACCCTTTCAGGGGCACCATTTGCACAGTGCAAGTGCATTTTCCCGCGTTTGCAGCATGCAAACGGTGTCTGTTTGTTCTTGCACTGTGCAAACACAGTGCAAGCACAAACCCTCTCCGAGCCAGGGGGTCTCTCCGAACCAAAGGGCCTCTCCGAACCAGGGGGGCTGCAACCTTATCAATTGTATTTTCTTATCTGCATGATAAATATACATCATTTGCCTTTATATCTTTTTAAAAATATTTTTAATAACATTACGTCCCTCAAAAGGTTAACTCTGGACACTTTTCTTTGAAAATTACTGATTAAAGCCATGATTCACTCTACCTTGATATTGACCCCTATTGAATCCAAACTTATTTCATTTTTTCAATTTGTTTACCGTACTTTGTTTTTCAACTACTGAACAACTATTTTTAAGTGATGCGAAGAGAGAAAATTCGTTTTATAATAAAACAAAAGAGTATTTACTTGGAAAAAACACTCACGCAATATTTCGATCTTTAAGGTTTTTAGAGTTCATATACATGCACGTTTTAAGATATAAATGAAATAAGAAGCAATTATTTACAACATATCTGTGTTTTTCAAAATACAAATTCCGTATAGAAAACAATGACAAAAACAAGTTTGTTTCCAGCAATTCATAATTCTATACATATAATTATGCACTAATTTTCAGTTTCTTAGAATGTGATGTGTCCTTCAGAATCTAATATTGCATTTGTTCTAAATTTACACGTTTTTTATTCAACACAATAGTATTTTAAATAGGAAATAATTGCGTTTTATTTTTAAATTGCCCATAAAGCAGGATTTTGGACTTATGTTTCAGTTTCGAACAATGCACTTTCCACATTCATTTCTGAGGAAAATCGTACTTTTAAAATAATGCCAAATATCCTAGCGTGATATGTTTGTTGTCTGAATGCTTTGGTGACATATGCAACAATTTTATACAACTTCTCCAAATTGAAAAATAAACTATTTCCTCTATGATCATTCTTTCTGTCACGGCATAAAAATAAAATTGGCGTGACATTCCGGGACATCCTTTTGAGGCTATTCGTGATTAAGTCTATGATTAATCAACAGCTTTCAAAATGTCAGCTTGATAATGCTTTGCTAGTTCTAACTAGATGTTAGTTGCGTAATTTTGTATTATTACTTGTAATAATGAATTAGGAATATACTATTTTATCATAATCCATCATTGTGTTCTATTCAAAAGTCGGAATTGATAATTGCGTTCCAAGACTAAAACGATGTTTACTTGATATAATGTGTATTAAGAAACATATTATTAGTCGCTTTAAGAAATTATTCGGTAGAGCATTCTCATTGACTTTTAAGTTCTTAGGAAAATTTTTATCAAGCATTTTGCTTACTCTCTCATAAAAGGAAATAGAGGTCTTAAGTATGTATTTCTAAGTAAATTTTACACGATTTAAAGATAGTAAAGTATTGCAAAAAAATTTACAAATTATTATTATTCGGATTTTCTCAAATCTGAATTTATGTATTCATATCGTTGCTTCGTACATATATTTCTCTTGTACATATATGTTATTATTTTTAATTTGAGTGTTGATTCATTGGTTATGGTCGCATTAAATAAATAAAATATATTTAAAATATTCTTGTGTAACATAATCATCGCAATATTTGATTATAGAAAAATATTTTAGATAATTTGATGTTTAGCTATAAAATTAAAATAAAGTTTTAATTTATTTATAATCGAGTAAAAGCACTTACGAATGCACAGAATATGAATTACAAAAGAAAAAATCTATGAAAATCAGATTTTTTAATTGAAATTTTCAATTTTTACCTTAAGGTGTATTATAATCATAAAATTTGCTATGCAAATTTTTAATTTGATGAGATTGTCTTGAAGCCACAGTCTTTGTTTATATTAAAACGCACGTACAAAATTCTTTATTTTTCTCAAAAAAGTTAATCAAGAATTGTTTTGCTTTTTTGAAAGTTTCATACATATTCATAAAATATTACATATTTCTTCTCGGATCTTAAGTTTCTATTTACTGGCCATCTTAATTTCGTGAACACAATATTAATTCACAGGAAGTTATAGTACTGTCCTTAAATCTTTACCATTTTAGCTATTTAAATGCAAAAAAGACATCCAAAAGAGCGAAAATAATGAAGGTTTCAATGGACTTACATTTTTCCTCCAATTTTTAAAAGCAATTTTACCGGTATTCAAAAAATTCGTTTGTCGGTATTCCGGATTCTTAAAATATTCTAAAATATTTTCAAACATTGGGGAGAAAATGTAATTACACAAAAACCGGCATTATTTTTTTTTCTCTTTCGGATGCTATTTCATGCATTCAAATAGATAAAACAATTTAGATTTGAGGATGGTAGTATAAATTCTTTTGAATTAACACTACGTTTAAGAAATCCAAACGGCCGGTAGATGGGAGCCTAATTTAATTAATTTGAAAAACAAGGGTATTTTTTATCGTACGCAAGAATATATAATTTTATGTACAAGTGTAAGAATATCATTTCTGGAATATTACTTTTATCAGCTTTTATGCTAAATCTTAATACTAAGAAGTATAATTGAAGATTCTTACAGAATTTTTCCCTCTCAGAATATTATAAATCTTTTCATTCTCTGTGAAGAATGATTAATATTTTAAAGCCACTAGTATAGCCTAATTTAGTATCGTGAACTCAGTATAGTAAAATGGAAACGAAAAAAAAAATAGTTCTATGAGAAAAAAATTGGCTTTAAAGAATTTTACTATACCTTTCTGATTGTATTTTATGGAACTGTAATTTACTTTTTTTAAAAAAATACAATTATGAAATAAATTATTAATTTAACAAAATCCAATTAATATCGTTGTATTTATGCATTAATATTTTTTCTAGTTTTGTTACTGATGCATTTGTCTTTTGATACGTTATATGATACATGAATGTTAATTTGCAACAAAAAAGAACCCAGTTACTTTTTTTTCTCTCGTAGCTAATTATCTATAACAAAAAAAATTCTTATTTTTGAATAATATTTTTTGTTCTTGTAGTCATTCTATTCTTATGGATTTCTTATAAATAACGATGATGAATATCTTGATTAAGTTTGTTATGAGAGTTCTATGTTTCTTTTGGAAATCTATTTGTTTAAATAAAAAAAAAAGACATATATGCGAAGAAGTCGAAACGATAAACTGAAAAGTAGTCAACAAATAATTTCCTTTGTAAATAATATTGAATCCAAAACAAATAAAATTATACATTTAAGTTTAATTGCCTTGATTAGAAAATTAGATGTTCCTATCTTTTTTATGTTTCAGTTGATCTGCATAACGCGTCATAGATTTCCTGTGTTAATTACATGTAGCAATGACCTCAACGCAGCAACGAATCTGACGATAAACATACCGCGGGGATTTTTCACTCAAATAATATTCGGAAAAATAAATCTATTTATTAAATCTTTGCTGTCAGCGCTTATATGTTATACAATCTTATATTATATTACATAGGAAAATTAAATTTGTTATTCAGTTATTTTGGATTATAATATGAATTTTATGAATTATTATTGACTTTATCATATTAGAAATTTTTATAATGGTAGTTAATGATCGCCGAAGATTTAACTAGATTTAATTAGCTTAGAAGTTATACAATAGACATTTTCTCTAAGCCTATGCAGGAAAAAGAAAATTCATTGTAATCAACTGCATTAAAAATAAAATATGCAAAAAGTTAATTTCCAGTCATCACAATATTAACAAATATTGAAAAACTTCAGAAGTCGAAATGTGTGTATCATTTTATTTAAATCAGCATTTCCTTTAAGCAAATCTGCTAACTATTGTGTTGTGACAAATGTGTATGTACTGAAATAGAATTATTTCTAAAAATTGGAAAGAAAATGTTTCCTGAATAAAAAGCTGTAAATCCTTCGAAACTTTCAGGTTTAATATGAGGTTTATACATTATTCCCAAAGATCTAAATTCATGCACAAAATTAAAGCAGCGATTTTGCTTAAGGTAGGAATTCAAATATTCAAACGAATAAGCTGGAATAATATCTATTTCTCAACAAATATGAAAACAAATAAGACTATCTACTGGTTTATAATCAGAATTTAGATTTCGATAGTATGACGTCATTCATACCTGCCGCGTGCTACCTTGTGTATATTTCTTTGCCTGAACGTGGATTTTGGATTAGAAAAATTCACATTTATTTGTTAAGACTTTTACATTTCTATCGCTTTTTTTTAAATATTAGGTAATTTTTCAGGAATATATTATTTTATTTTTCGTTTCGTTTTAGGAAATTCACCAAAACACATACATATTTTGGTTCAAAATGTAATCCAGTAATTAATTAATTATTCGAAATGTAATTCTGTTCTCTTCATGGTAAACGTCCGCATTGAACAATATTTTCAAAACCGTATTTTTATTTACCTCACTTCTAAAGGAAATATATTGTTTAATGTAGAACTAATGACTTTGATTTAAAAAATTGTTTGCTCATAATGTTGATATAAGTCTTTTTTTTTTTTTCATTATATGTCATTTTTGAGAATATTTGTGTGTACAAAAGTGAAAACAACGATTCTAAGTTGGATAAAGATTTTAAAAATTGAATGTAAAATTCGATGAATAGCGAATTGATTAGAATATAGGAAACATCATTTTACAAAATAAACAAAAAATATAAATATTAATATTCGTTTTGTATGACGGTATTTTTTAAGAAATTAAACAATCGCAGGTATCATCTTTGAAAATATGCATTTAAATACGGGCAATACTAGAGGGAAGCTATATTATTACACATTTTTGATTCCATTTATTTTTTTAAAGCAAAATCATACCAGTTTTTCATGAGTTTCTTATTTGCTGTAATAAATCCGTTATTTTTCGCGTTTATATCAAGTGTTTTATAATGTTAAATTTTTGTTCCATTGTTATCATATAGGGTTCTTTTTCACTCATTTTGTAAGCAAAGATATTTTTATTTACTGAATCACAACAGTCACAGCAGAAATATAGACGTATATATTGCTCACCCAAAGTAATAATAATTCTCTCTGCCGGTATACTTGAAATTCTACCGGATTATGGAGAAAGAGTGGAATCTGTATGACAAGCTAATCACTCACTCAACTGAACAGCCGGTTAAACCAAAGACCGGTTGAATCAAGATAGGTTAATAGACTGTCTATCGCAACTATTGTACATATCACATGTGCTTAGTATTTCGAAGAAAAAAGTGCAAAGAAAGAGCCGAGAGTATTTGAATATAAGCAATCACATTCTGTTTTAGCAAATGTATTCTCAATTTTATGAGGAGCGCTTCCTTCGAGTATATTATCTAATAAGGTCGTAATAAAACCCTTTTTTATCTGATGTTTTATAGTCTGGATGAAATGTCACGTTTATTCAGTAATTCTTGGGTTACGGTTACAGAACAGAACTGAATCACGTTGTTTTACGAGCATTCTTACCCATCGTGTGAATTGCGATGCTTGCAAGTAGAACTTCACGGTTCAACAACAATACGACTATTCTTCGTCAACGTAAGATGAATTTTTTTCCCCTTTTAATGTTTATCCTGTCCAGTAAAATAATTGAAGTCTTCGTATGTGACACAATTCCCTCGAGGAAGATAGGATATTGAGTCATAATTTATTAACTGAAAAATCTTAGCCTACTTATAGCTTTGTTATAAAAAACGTTATTTATGTGTGTTTGCCATTCTAAATACCAAGGAAATATAAAATATTTGGTTTATGAACTATTTAAGATTAAATTGTGCACTCCTTTAAAAATATACTTATGAAAATTTGAAAGTAATAATGACTTGAAAAAAATTACATGTCTACAGTTTTCTAAAAATTTCACAGTTTGCTCTGCTGCTATTTCTTAAAAACTTTATAAATCTAGTTTTAGTTTTTAAATAAATAATTATGTAAAGTATACAAAATTATTTTATTTTGTATTTGTATGATCCCTATTTTATGTCTTTTTTCCCCATTCAGTTGTCCACTTATTAGTGATACGGTTCAAATTCTTTATTTCCCACTAAAATCTTTATTTTGTTTCAACACTCAATTTATAACTAAGAAATAAATTTATAATGTGGCATATTATTCTAAGGAACAATACATAGTTTTAAGATACATTTTAAATGGAAATATTGTTACATATTATTTATATATATTAGGGATTTTTGTTTGAAAATTCAAGTCAGGGATTTATAGATAGTTGTTTATTCTCTATAAAATGATATTTTCGCAAGTTAAACTGTTTCATTTTTCTAAAGTATATGTACAAGCCAAATTAAATAATTTACAAATAATTTTTGCATAGCGTGGAGGTGAATCTCCAAAATTATCATGTGCTATAGATATTACTTTTCATAAGATTCAATTTTATTTCAAATGCACTATTATAGTCTATTATACTTTTTTAATTACGAAATAATAGCAATAAAATATTTTTACTCATTCAAAGGTTTTAAAAATAACAATTGTAATCAGAAATTTGATTATACACGTATAATTTTAGTATTTATTGCAATAAAAATAAATTGATGCCACATTTTTGTACTGATTAGTTAACAATTTTTAAGACAATTACATTATTTGCCAGAAATACTTAATTTAATTTTTAAGATTTATTATGATTTTTAAGCATTTTCCTGGCTTATAAAATGTTTTTCACTAAGATTTGGTTCTGCACAAAAAATTGTGTTATAGTTGCTTAACACGAAGAATAAAATCAACATCAGATATCAACTGTTTCCACGGGAATTATGCTGCAATTCAATTTTTGGGATGGTGTGGAAGTTAGGAAAGCGCATAGCCTGTCTATGTGTCTTCCTCGTCACTTGATCGAGGCTCAAAATTGCAAGATCTGTCTCTAAAAGTTCTCGAATTGCTTCTAAGTGTGACGTTAATAAAATAATAAATAAATCCATAAAAATTTTCGTAAGCAAGGTAAAAATATGTGAAAAGAACTGTATAAAAATTTATAAATCTCATAATGACAAAATTACAAATGCATTATTTAAAAAATGCCATTTATAAAATTATTTTGTATAGATACCGTGTTGGTTGCGCTTCATGTTTTATGTATCTTCTAATACCCAAAAAATGAGGATGATTCATAAAATTTACAGGTTAAAATTTTATTCAATCATTGAAACTGAAACTATCTAAAATTATATGTACATATGAATTTTTTATTGAATTACACATACATATATATGAATTTTTTTTATTTAATTATAGAAATATATATATATATATAATTCAAAAGAAATTAGATAAAATCAAATCGAAAATCAGAGAAATTAAAATATGAAGAAAAAAAATTGAATAGACGAAAAAATGGGAAATAATATATTTAATGCTGACCAGGCTTTAGACTATCAAGCTGAGAGTTATTTGGGTTGTTCTAGATTTATTGATTTGACCATCCCCAACATAAAATAGATAATTAAAAAAATGCTTACAAAACCAAAAATACTCTGAAAACTAATATTCTGAAAAAATTCTGAAAACTAAAATCCAAAACAGTTACATTTTCAAAAAAAAAAACATGCAAAATTCTCAAAATTAAGAACTAAAAGCTAAAAAGAAAAAAATTTAAAAAAAAAACTCGAAAGAAAAAAAAACGAAATAATTCATGAAAAACACACCACAGGTATTAAAATTACCTACATGGAATACAAAAAAAAAAAAAAAAAAAAAATGAAGACAGATTTAGAGAAACGTACATAAAAGAAGCATATTAAATGTAAAATAAAAAGTCTTAATCACTAATTAAAACCCATTAATCCTTTGTTTCAAGTCATACAAATACTTGAAAAAGCATAAAAAGATGAGTAAAATAGCATTGTAGACCAAAGCCCCATACTACTTTTCCAAGTGAAAAAAAAAATACAATTTTTGAACAGTTTCGTATATATATAATGAATAAAATTTGAATGTGTTCTTGTACTTTAATTTTCATTTTACTGGGTAATTTTCATCACTCTCTTTTACTCAAACAAATAGGAAAAGTATTATTTTTCCTTTGATGTGTCTTGAAAGTAATTTGAATTCTTGTAATTCAGAGTTTGATGATTGGAAAAACGGTCACAATTTTAAAAAATGGTTAGAAAGGTGTGCGTATAATGAAATGAAAAAATTTGTACATATCAGTTTTTACAAAGTTATACGAGCGTTTATTTATTTATTTTTTTATTTTTTGTTTTTGCATAATATTTAAGATTTCTTCACATACTGATATATTTTTTATATACGTATAACAAATAGAATATATTTAATTGCATTTCAGAGATACTGTTTCTTAAGTAATTTTCTTAATATTTCATACTTGAAAACGATCTTTCAACAATACATGTAGTAGTAGGCAAAGACGACAATTTTTTTTAAACTTAATGGGTATTTCGGGAAATTATCTAATCAAGGGAGTGAAACGTAGATATCTTCCTGTAGAAGATTTACTCAAACAAATGGGAAGATCTATGAGATGATAAATATATCTAAACTGCAATTTGACAAATCTGAAGAATATGTTTCTTGCAAAATTTCTACTTTATTTTCATCTGCAGACATGAGCTCACTATCCGGTTGATAAAAATATTTATTAAACTCATAGCTACTTTGTGTTTAGTGACGAGAAAGAGATCATACGCGTGATGAACATTTCAGAAGATTTGTTTGAGGTGCTTGTAGATCACTGTCTAAAAGAAATAGCGTGAAAAAAAACTTTTGTAGGAATTACTATGCTAGAGATGGATTATCGCCACCCATTATCAATATACTAGATTCCAATTAATACAATATCCCAGATACTAGAATTTCTATAACTTTGTTGTTTTTCTACAGAAATGAGTGATAAACCACAGCTTGAAGCAGATTTCTGACATTTTTTTACTCATTTATTTTACTTTCGCTGGCTTATTATGCTATTATAAAGTCTCGTGACACTCCTGGCTGTTACTATCTTTAGTATAGTCCAACTTTCTGCTTATTTGTAAATTTGCGAATAATTTTCGCAGCTAAAGATTCCGTTCAAACCACCATTATGATGCAAGAAATTAGCAATTTTTCCAAGGATCTCGTAGAATTCTCAAATCACATGCACAGCATGTGTGACCCAGTATTACCCAATTATGTTCTAAGTTGACGTATGATTCATTAATCCTCTTTTATTCCATTTCTTGAATGAAAATCTTCCAAAGACGCAATAGTGTGAAGCATAAAGCGTAAAAAAATGAATGATATAATTTCATAAATAACTAAACTACGTCAAGAATATTAATTGCGCTGAAAAGTAATCAAGAATTTACCATACACAAACAGTATCCCATTCAAAAGTTGATAAATTTGAAGGATTTGTAACGAAACGGAAACTTCCTTTCAAGGTCTTTACCCTTCCTGGAATACGTAAACTACTGTCATTTATAAACATCCCTTAGGACTGTCATCCTCATTTTCTACCAATAGGAACGCTCATTTGACCGAATCAGAAATAAAGATCGATGAGCGGTTTCTACTATGTAAATGAGCATTTCCGCTGATAAATCGCAACTGGTTTTATCACGCCGAAAGAAACGACTATATTCTCCCTTAAATCAGAATCCATTCAAGCAGCATTCATAGAAGAGATATGTGTGTTTGTTTAAAAAGTTCTAATTAATTCCTTAATATCTTTACAAATGCAATAGGTTTTTAAATATATATATAATGTAGATTTTTCCATCATACACTTTTATAATTTCAAAAACCGAAAATACGTGTAAACTTAGAGTTGATTTTTCTTTGTTTTACTATGTTCAATTAATAAACAAACTAAAATACAAAAATATTCAGTTCAGTTTGGGTGTTTGAGCATCGTAAGGAATTAAATGAGAAAATTGATATATATATATATATCTCTCTCAGTATTAGCATACGTAAATATTAATATTCAAAATATACTTTAATGAACATATATTTACTGAATTCACTACTGTAACGTACAGTATTGTTGTTTAGTATGTCGTAGTAATATGATCATAAGATGGAAAGAGTTTTTAAACAATAACAAAAAATTCTCATTTTTACTATTGATTTACGTTTAGTAAAACTTCAAAGCTATTCTATTACCTTTTATTCAGATTTTATTTTATTTAGATATATTTTATCTGAACAGGTCGATTGATTATATTGCATTTTGATGATTTTTCTTGTTAATTATGACGATAAATGTGACGTTTCCACCCGTTTTCAAAGGATTTTCCCTTTCTGTAAATGACGAATCTCTCTCTCTCTTTTTATTTTTGAAGTGTAATATTCGTCTTGTTGATGTTTTATAGAAACAAAACACCACACTGATTTTTTTTGTAAGCTTGATGTTTATATTTAAAAAATTTTCCTGTATTTGTCATAGCGTTATTTTATTATTAAACTGTTATTAGATTATTTTTATTAGATTTATAAGCAACCTTTACTGCTAATTGATGAGTTTAAAGATTTTGGAGATTTTAGTGGGTAGCTGCCATACTATTTCTATTGCGTTTGTTAGGCATTCGACGCCTTGAGCCAGTGGTTGACCTCAACCCATCAACAGCCGCATGGCTTCA
>BMAW01028079.1:20721-35305 GCA_019974015.1 Nephila pilipes
AAATATCTGGTGAGAAATTTATTTTAGGAGTAGTTTTAATCTTGAAAGTAACCGTGGATTTTAACTTCGTTCCATTGCTTTGCATGTTAATACTACTGTAAATCTGGTCTTTTTATGGCCTGACTTGGGCAGTTTTTACGCCTTTTGTTACCACATTTCAATGCTCACCATGTCGAAGTTCATCAGTGTATCATCCACATTTCAAATATTCGATAACGGAAAGTTGTATTTTTGCCTCAATATAATAAACTCGGGACTTTATGGTCAAGATCTTGTGATAATTTCTGCGCATTTTTTAATTTTTTGTGGTATACAAGATTTTTTTTCTGTTCATGAAACGATTGCAGTAATCGTTACTTTAAATTTACTGCCTTGTGTGTTGACCCGTACCCACTTCAGTGCATAAGCCCTGATCATATTTCATGTAAGAACATAACAACTCAGCCTCTGCTCTTGTAACACATCGATCAATAACTCCCGAGTCTAACATTGAAAACAACATTTTTTTTGCAAAATTTTTTTTTATTCATCAACATAACACATTTTGTTAATCACCTTTTAGGGTGATACAATCATTCCAACGCTTTTCCAAATCTTTTTTTTCGCAAGAAATCTCTTTTGTTGCGAGTAAATAGCGATAAACAGCTTTCTGAATCATCGACTCGTTGCTGTTTTTGTTCCATCGAAAGCAATCGCGGCACCCACTTGGAAAAAACCTTTTTCACTTCACTTCAAAAATCCTTTTTCAGTAAATACACTTCCATATGATATCTGTGTCATCTCAGCAATCTCACGGAGCTTCACTTTACGATCTTTCATTATAATTTTTGTCACTTCACTCACATTTTCCGGTGTAACGGCTTCCACAGGTCTACCCGAGCGTTCCGCGTCATTTGTGTCGGTACGACCACGTTTAAACTCGGCAAACCACCGACAAATCGTTGCTCTTGATGGACAAGAGTCCGGGTAACATTTTTCAATCCATTGTTTCGCTTGCACGGTGTTTTTACCCATTAAAAAACAATGTTTTATCAGAACACGAAACTCGGTTTTTTCCATTTTTTAAACAAACTACAAAACGACTTTACTCCAACCTCGATAACTCAGCTGTTTCTGGTCCGATCGACTTAAAATTTTGACACGTTTCAAGCAAAGGTTAGTACTCTAGAAAGATCTAATTACTGGTTTACTACGAGCAGAGATCATAATTGTCATGGTAATTTGAAGATTAAATTCTAGAGCTTCATGGCTCAAAAGTGAAAATTGAGTTTTTAATCTTAAATTCACCGAAGACATATATTCTTAAGGGAAAAAAGAAAAGAAATTTGGATCTCAATTTTCTCTTGAAAGAAAGTTTGAAATTTTCACTGAAATATCATTTCGGGTATCGTCCTCGTAATGTGACCTTGATTTGGAATAAGGCGAATTGCTTATAGCCCTTAAATAACGCTAATATAAAATTATCTTTATATTCATTCAGTTATACAATAGAAGTTATTAGATTTACTTCATACAACTACTTAATGGTTTTGATCTGTAATTATTACGGGAACTGTAGTAGCTCAAAGGTAAATCTGGAGATATTTAGGAGAGCTTGGGCTCTTATTTTTCTGGCGTCACTGTAGAGGAATCTGAAATGCAGGTTAAATAGAACTGGGCCTTCAAAAAATACTTCAAATGATGTGATGTAGAAGTTCAGAGAGTGAAATATCAAGTACATTCTCTTCGTCACTTGCACATGTTTGAAAAATAAAAAGTGCGTCACTAATAACTCCCGAATTATTCTGAAAAATTTTGATCAAAACCAATCAACCGTACCATTATAATAGATTCTGATCAGTTTATGCAAATAAAACAAATATAATTTTCTTAAAGAGTGCAAAAAATATATTCATAAGGAAAGAACATTTCTAGTTTAATTCTTTATTTTAATTAATTCATTGACTGAAATCGAAAACAATGCAAAAAATATGGTGATTTATATCTAAAAACCATTAATATTATTCCTTTCTGCATAAGAGTGCTCCTTTCAGAGTTGTTTTTATTTAAAATGAAGACTCGTTTTGTTTCAAAAAAGAAGAAAATTTCAGAGATATTTCAAACATATTTTAATTTCGTATAACCATAAGTAGACCGCTTAAACAAAAATGGAATGGTATATTTAGTTTCTGACTTTTTAGGAAATTCATGGACTTTTACAAATAAAATCAAACTTCATTTTGCATTCTTTTTTAACGATTCTATGACTGATGCAGTGTTGAGTTATATTTTATAAAAAGTAAATCTCATTTCTTTATTAGCAAGAAGATATGATTTAAAAATGCTTTTTTTTTCTAAAATATCATTTCATTCGTATAAATCCTTCCTTTGACATTTATATTTTTAATAATATTTTTTAATTATAATGAAAAACAGAAAAATTCAATAAAAGCTGTATCATGATTTTTTTTACTTTTTTATGCTATCGAAGTTTTAAATATGCATTTTATAAGAAAGAATGATAAAAAAATAAGTCTAATACACATGGTATAAAATTTTATAGTATATTATCAGCTGTTCCTTATTCATCTCACTGAAAATCTTAGCAATCTCTTTTATTCCCTTTCATCTGAAAAATTAAGCAATCGATTCGCGTCAGTAAACTCGGTAAGACTGAATGAAGCTAACGTTTCATTGTAAAGGTTAAATAGACCACATATGGACGAACGAACATAACTTTGGCAATCAATTCACATTTAAATTTAAATTTTAATATTTAATGTCGATTTACTTGTCTTTATATTTTCTTTTTCTGGTTTCAAGTTTATCACTGTTAAAAAAAACTGTTGAAACGTTCTTTCATCTGGAAAAATTAAATTTTTTCACCCTAACCCTTTAACAAGATTCAGAATAAATTTATTTTTTTAACTGAAATTAACAAATATCTATTGGAATAGACATCGGATGCAAATAATCAACAAGGTAAAAACTGTAGAATTTTCATTTCTCAAAAGTATGCGATAAATCTAATATCTTAAATGATTCGAAAGATTTTCTGGTACAGTTTTCTCTGTTAAATGTAAATCGGGAATATGACTTAAAAATTGTAAAAATGCGTTTCGTTTTAAATAAAAAAAATTTAAATAATAAACCAAAGGGGAAAAATATTGTGAATAAAAAGTGAGTTCACTTAGGATAACCTGAGTTAAAATTTAGATAAGATAACTTTAAACGCTTTCTGGATTATTCATTTTGGCATAAAATTGTTGTGGTTTTCTTCAGATTAAGTTTCTTACTTATATTTCTAGATGTATTTTATTTTTGTGTTGGATAAAAACTTACTAAAAGATACGCTGAGTTAAATAAATCAAATTATCTTCATTTTTTGTCAGTGAATACACCGAGGAAATCCATACAGTTAAAACTTCCCTCTCCCCTTAAAAATTATAAAAGTATTTTTTTTAAAAAAACATTGTTTCACTTGAAATTCAACGAATAGATGTCTGGAACTGCCCTTAAAAAAATTCTGAGGTATGCTACAGATGTATATAAAATACATAAAATATGAATATATAGATTATAATACTTGTAAGGATAATATTTTGATTGTTCTTTAATATTATAAATAATAATTAAATAACTGAAGCTGTGCCTAACAATAAGGTGTAAGAATTTTTTTTATCATATCGGCTATGCCAATTGATATTTTTATATTCTAAATAAAGACTGTAAATTTGATAATAATTTACTACAATTATTAAAATTTATCAGTCCCAAAAAATAGAGTAATAAAATATATGCGTATTTGTTTTAATTCCGAAATTTGTATTTTTTTCTTATAAATTTTGGTAATTTGGTACTTGATATTGAAATAAATTGAGGTATTAAAATATCAAATTTCTTAATTTATTCTCAAAAATAGATATTTTAAATACTTTGAAAAAAAAATGCCACTTGTAGAATTCTAATATTTCTTCAGGTTTTCTTTTTTGAATTAATAATAATTCATTTGTGGTTACACCTGTTATTTTGCTTTAAATCGAGTAAATCGTCTCGAAGTTATTACTTTCATAATCCTTCAGAATACTTAATGACTTGCAATCCTTTTGCTACAGCAATTTCGGACATCTCTTAACTCAGAAGATTTTTTGGGATTAGAGTGGCTCAATGGTCAAGGACATGACTTCAATGATAGGGACGATTGAATCAAGCTTAGGTTTGAATTTTGATTGAAGAATAATGACGTCTGCTTTTCGTTAAATACAATTGGACCAATAACTATAATATAGCGAGGCATGGAAATGAGAGGTACGAATCTTCTTCCTCGTGTCGCCCTTGTCACGTGATCATTGTTCATAGTTTTGGGGCTCGTCGTCAATGGCTGATATATTTGTTCTAAAACTATTTAATAATGTAGTTAATTGGAAAATAAACCATACACCAATCATTTGTATTTTTCTAAAGCCTTAAGTAAATCGTCTTAAATTCAATCAATTCGTAATCTTGGTCATAAATTATAGAAACGAACTAAAGGATATAGTGGTCGCAGATGATTGATTGTAATAATTTTGTTTACTGAGAAAACGAGAAGAAAGAATAAATACAAATGAGAATAAAAGTTTTTTCAAAAATCCTCGTAAACTGCCACAAGCTAATGAGATTTTGTAATTTTCGCGATCTGCCTAGAAAATGAACTTGAATTGTTAGAAGAGAATTACACAGATAGATTTGAATGGGCATGTCAAGTACAAAATCCTTCTGTAATTCTACAAGGTTAATTGCTTATTCACGTCCTAGAAACACACCTAGAAGCAACTCATGGATTATCAACGACAGAGCTCATAATTTTGAGCCTCGATCAGGTGACGTGGACAATACTTGAGTTGGTACCTCTTTCTCTAAACTTCCACACCCCACTAATGTGATGACTTAGAGCCTCGACGGATTGAATGTGCATCATTCCCGCTATACAATAAGTCTTCAGTGGAATTAAGACTCGAACACACCATATTCGATAGAAATATTGCCGGTCATGAGCCGGCAATATTTCTATCAATAATCGCTAGTAGTCGAGTGGCTTTGATCACTCGACTACTAGCGACTGCTAAGAGTACCAGAAAGCGGAGAAAATTCGCTTTCATTATTCACTTCACAAAATTTTCGTTTGGAATGGGTACCATAATCGTTGTTTTATTTTCCATGACACCTAACATAATTATTTATTTGTTTTTCCTGATTTAAGAAATACTAAATCGTGTAATCATGATTATTCATCTTTTTCATTTTTCAAGTCTAATCCAATTTTCTTTTATTCTTGTAATAATTATCTTTCTCATTAAATGTTAAACAGCCATTGTAGGCAATTGGTCAAAATCTCGAACTCTATTATCTGTAATGTTTCTATCTATTCAACCAAACGATGCTTTGGTTGATTGGTTGTTAATTTCTTAAGAGGGAACAACTGACTATAGTTTGAAACTACTAGTTCTGTCAATAGTTGGCCTTCATGTAGCTCTAAACCTTATTTTAAAGCAATGAACTTATTTTCCATTTATATTTAAATCACTTTTTCAGTTGAAAAATAAAGGAAACTGATGTAAGGATCAGAACTTCTGTAAAGAAGTTCTTTCATAACATCACACTCGTATCTTTTCAAAGCACAGCAAAGATTGTGGTAGCATTCTAGCTCTGTTGCGAGCCTCTTGGTCATTGAATTATGAATTGGAATCCTAATTCCACTGAAGACCAAATAATGAAATAATAGGATATTCAATTTGAATCCAAAATCCTTGCATGGTGTAATATCGAAGTTTCATGAATGATGTATCAACGCCGATGGAGCGCAATATTTTGAGATAGATAGTTCAATAACCTTTTGTGTACCTTCAGTGCGAAGTTAAAAAAAAGTATAATCTTTCTAATTCGCAATGGTGTTGTTAGTATTGTTCTCGAGAAGCAGGCTGATGTTAAGTGTCGCCTTGTGTTCTTTCCCATTATTTAGAAGACGTTATCGTATGCGTAGGAAACTTGCAAAATATCTAATGCTATTAATTGGTATACTATTTCGTTATTTATAAAAATTTTAATCTAATTTTTAATTTTACTGAACACTACATGAATCTTACTTTCAAAACATTGGCTGTAAACCATATTTTGAAAACCTTGGGAACTTTGAAAAATGAAGTGTAAAACTCTAGTACACAAACTACAAAAAACAAAATATAACTCACTTATTATTATTAGGAATTTCATGTTTTAATTTCACAGACACACAATTGACATAAAATGTTTTTATTTTTATTCTATGTTGTTCAGTGTTGTTGAAGACTTTTAATGCTTGAATTTTTAGTGAAGATAACAAGTCTCTAGTTCATTCTAGTCTTTGTTGCTAAATCTCTAATCTTTGTTGTGCTTGATTGCTTATGATACAAAAGATAAGGAATATCGTGAATATAATTGTTTTTGTCTCGTCTCTTGACAGAGATATAAGGGGAGAAAGTTTACTTGCGAGGTTTACATGTTTCTTCCAAATCATTTCAGTAGCACAAAAGGATGTGATGCTATTTTAGCACACTTTCTTCGACGAAATATCAATGAATATGTTTCCATTAAATATGATTTATAGAACAGCAGATTTCTTTTTTTACTTCACTTGTTGCTAAGTCACCAATTGGCGATAGTTAAACTCAATCATGTACGAATCTTTTCTTTGCATATGATTTCATTTAGTTGTTAATAAACATATGAAAAACTTTATTTAAATGCATCGGTAGCCAATATCCCGATTTTTTCAGCACTTAAAATTAGTGTATTTTATTTTATGTAGAGGTCAAATAACATATCAAATTTTAAAAAAAATTTCAAGAGTTGTCTGAATCTATAAAATGAACAAAAATAATCCAAAAATTGAATCAACCATATACCTAGATAAGTTACCTAATATTTTTTTAAAATGTGTAGCTGTATAAGAGAGAGTTTACCTTAAAATTTAAAAAGTTCAATGATTCGTGAATAAGTTCTTTTCTACTTTAAAGTTAACTGGAATTTTTTTCATCATTACTGAGAATATACTTCCTATCATGTTGTTTGTGAACTTATTTCATACATATTTTCTAGTTTTGTGAATGACTTTTAATATTGACTACAAGCCATAAATTTAATTTAATATGTGTAACAGATATGTTACAATTATTTAATAAATAAAAGAATATTTAAGTATATATGTTTCTAATCTAGATTGTAAGCCACTTCCTAAATTTAAGATGTTTATCAGTTGCAAAAAGGTATATAAATAACAGTATATAAATTATAAGAATAATTACGATATATAAATTTCATACAAGATGTCAAATCATGTATATAAATTTGAACAGTTAGCTTCAATTCAAGTTTTATGTTTTTAGTTTTTTGATTGCTTAAACCATAACATTCAAAACAGTTCATTTTAATGATAAACAGTTCTTTATTATAATTCGTATAACAGTAATTGCTTCATTACAATTTTATCTTTTTAAGGGTTGGACAGTATTCCAAAATGTCACAGAACTTTTCATCTTAGTTCCAACACTTTTGGGCTTAAAAGGAAATCTTGAAATGACACTAGCTTCTAGAGTTTCTACCCAGGTAAATTCTAATTTATTAGTTTACTCTTTCTGTTGCTTGTTTTACTACTTTCATTCTATTCTCCAAAAAATAACTCTCTCAATAGTATAATTGTTCAATTAATAGTAATTATTTTAACTTGAGCTCTTATAAAATCATGTGTGTGTGTATGTGTGTCACTGAATATTAACTTCATGAAAGTTAATGATTCAGCAATGCTTGTCAATGAACATGATTCATCAGGTCAGTCGCCAATAGTCCTCTTGTTGCTCTACAGTGACGTTTATTCAAACAAAAAAGGAAAATAAATAAATCATTGAATTATTCGTTGTGTCGAATAAATTTGTCTTTTCGACCCGTTTTACAGTTGTGTTCAATATTGACGTTCTGATTTAGATATGTAATGTTATCGAAATTTTCTTCTTTTTAAAATAATTAGCAGACATAATAATTGAAATATTCTGTTTATCAATATTATGAATTTTAATTCATAGAATAACTGTATTACTGATCTTTACTGATATCAGATTAAAATTTAATTGTATGACAAATATCGATATGTTTATTTAAACAAATATATTATGAAAATTTCCCAAAATTAAATTTCTATTTGCATATTGAATATATTATTCAATGATGGCTATTTAAAGAGTTGCCGCTAATTTAAAATAAAATGAACATTATAAGTATAATTTCTTCCAATAACTGTTTAGTTCATTGCATGTAAATGAATTAAACAATTACTGGATGAAAATGTATATTATTAATAAAATATTTCCTACATACGCCAATACACCATTTGTAGAATTAATTATTAAATCAGCAATGTTTATGACTTAAAAGCATATATTTTCATAGGCAAATCTCGGAAACCTGGATTCTATGAAACAAAAATGGCAGATGTCTTGGGGCAATATGGCACTGATACAGGTATGCAATATCAATTCATAAGATTAAGTATTAATCATTTTATGGCGTTTATAATTATATATTTATATAATCATTTTATTTAACTACCATTGAATTCAACACTTTTTTAACTCTTAAATGAATGTTTACCAAAAAAATAATTGATAGCATTTATAAAATATTCAAAAGAAAGTAGTAAATAAATTTATAAAATAAAAATATTTCCCGCCTCTTCATCGTATAATCGAAGTACAAAAATGGTGAAAAAGCAATATTCATTTTAATGAAAATATGATGAAGTAAATTAATGTTTTAAAGCAGGAAAAAATATGATCATAATATCAAATATATTCGTATAAAAAGTACAATAAAATTATTATTTAATAATGATCAGTAACCAATTTAGACAGTAATGAGATAAAATTATCTTAATATATATTAATTCCACTATTAACTTATTATTGATTTATTATTTAATGATACAATTTTAGTAATATAGTATTCAAGTTATAAAACTTAATTATTATGAAAAAATGTTTAAGAACAAACGTTACTTAAAATACTTTTAAAGTATCTAAAATATTGAATTTTTTTAATATACACTCATGGACAAAAAAATTAGCGCACCAAGAAATAATTGCTGGGTCGTAACGAAACTTGGTATGAAGGTTCATGTCGGGGAGATATGCAAATGATTATAAATGCAGCGTGATTGCGCATTAAGTATAGCCGGTAGAGGGCGTTTAACGTCGTTCTCCGTGGAGTATAAAACAGGTAACCAAAGCTTGTTTGAGTGTGCTGAATCGTTTACAAAAGAAGAGCTGAGGTAGACATGCCATTTCGCCGTTTTCGATGACAATATGAGCAGCTGTCGCAGTTTGAGAGGGAGAGAATCATTGGCATGATGGATGCTGGGTGGTCAGCTAGGCGAGTAGCTCGTCAATTAGGCCGCTCTGACTGTGTTGTGAGGAGGTGTTGTTACCAGTGGATCCGAGAGATGTCATTTACACGAAGACCAGGCTCAGGATACCCTCGACAGACCAGTCGTCGAGAAGACCGCCACATCGTAAGAAATGCACGCGTACAGACAACTGCTTCATCGGCCGCCATCCAGGCACAGGTAGCACCTTCACTGGGGCCCCCTGTGTCTTCTCGAACCATACGAAGGCACCTGGCTGAAGAACATTTGGGATCGCGGCTCCCATTACGTGTGTTGCCCTTGACGCCCACCCATCAACACCTCCGTTTGGAGTGGTGCCGCGCACGAGGAAACTGGACTGCAGCGGAATGGAACCAGGTCGTCTTTAGCGACGAATCCAGATACAATCTCAGCAGTGATGACAATCGTGTTCATGTGTGGAGACCCCGTGGGGAACGCCTCAATCCTGCCTTTGCTTTACAGCAACACACCGCTCCCACAGCTGGTGTGATGGTATGGGTTGCAGTTGCCTACAATACACGGTCACCCCTAGTATTGATCTGTGGCAGCATGACAGGCCAGCGGTATGTTCATGACATCCTGCAACCACATGTGTTGCCGCTCATGCAACGGCTCCCAGGAACCATTTTTCAACAAGACAATGCTCTGCCTCATACGGCAAGGGTGTCACAAGACTGTCTCCGCACTGTTACTACCCTTCCTTGGCCTGCCCGATCCCCAGATTTGTCTCCAATCGAGCCTATCTGGGATCATTTGGGACGGCGAGTTGGGCATCCCATGAGTTTGAATGAACTAGATGCAAGGTTATAGCAAATATGGAGCGAAATGTCTCAAGACATCATACAGAACTTGTGTGCCTCAATGGCCGATCGTATCGTATCATGCATCCGCGCTACAGGAGATTCAATAGGGTATTAAATCTTCCGTTCTTTTGCCTTTTTCTCTGAAATAAATGATCATTTTTCTTTGATTTTCTAATCATTTACTTATACCAAAGTAGTCATTACGTATGTAAAATTTCGTTTCATTTTGACGACTCCTTCTAGGTGCGCTAATTTTTTTGTCCATGAGTGTAAATATATATATACTGGTGTCCCCTAAACTTAAGCATATTTCGTAAGATATGAGTAAATATTGGTGAATTAGTTCGAAATAACTTGTAAGAATCTTCTGTTGAGAGTGAAATTTATTTTCATGCAAAATATTTCGTTCGACGTCTTCATACGCAAAATACCTACGCATGTCTATAGCCCAAATCCGAACAACCACATACTAATCTGTTCTGAATTCTAAATATTGCTCGATGAGATCTCAAGACTATGGCAGAGGTCTTAAAGAGCGGAAAATTTTTATCGACGACCTATACCAATTCGGTCAAGTATCACTACCGTTCGCCGAGACCATCTTCTGGCATCCAATGCTCGTCGTCAGTGGGACAGTTGTGCCAGAGAACTGGGTTCGGCCCTCACAGTCGCCACTTGAGTGCTAATTACCAGATAAACTGTCCGTATATGACTCAAGTATATTGGTATCCATGCTGGATGACCAAAAGCTTAGAATCCTCTCACACAACGCACTCGTTTAAATTGGAGTTAGGAATATCAGTGCTTGAGTTTGGAACAGTGGGTCAATGTCTTGTTTAATGACGATTCTGGCTTTGATCTGAACACTGAATCTCATTGACTAACGATATGCAATAAGTGTGTGGAACGCGTTTTATCCCTAGGAACATCCCGGAAAGACATCGCATTCCTTCCCGGAAAGTCATGGTGTGAGCAGTCATTAAGTAAAGCCATATCTAATTTCCGATTAAATGTAAAATTGTGTTGCGCAATGGAATACAAATATGAATATATTTTGTTTATTTCATAAAATCATTGACAAATTTTTGAAAGATACCAAATTTACATCTCTACTTGAATTTGGAGAAACTCTTTCCAAAAAATCATTTGAATAAAACGAAAGGAAAACATGTCAGTAATAAATATAAAGATTGTTTACTACCGATAAGACTTTTTTTTATCAACAGCTGTTGTACCACAAAAGCCTTTTAAAACTGTTTTGTCAATTTCTGTCTCAGAAATGCGTGTAAAATAAAGCTTATTTTCTGAATAATCTGAATAAGTAAATATTAATGTTGTAATACGATTATTATAATCAGAATCGTCAGAATAACCTTCGTGAGCTGTAAGTGAACAGTAAGATTAATTATGAATAATATTTCCATAAATATGGTCTTTTCTTTTACACAATTTTTAAATGTAATGGATTCAAATGTAACCACAGCTAACCAAACATGCACTGATCGATCACAGAAGAGAAACATTTTACATTATGTAAGAATGTGAGAGATCTTGATTTCTTCTGTCATGAAAAACATACCAAGAATAACATGTTTCTGAGACATCATCTCTATTTTATTCTGTTTATTAAAGGGTTTTATTGTTAACTGGAAATTAATTTTTTATGTGAAATATTTCTATAACAAGCTAATTGTTGACAACATTGGGTTTTTTTTTCTTTGCTCCTTAGTATACTTTTTGTAAGGCTTAAAGATTTTTATGTAGTTTATAATTTGTAACACAATTTTCTTATGGCGCTTGGAACACTTTTTGAAAGAAATTCTGTATTGAATGTATAAATTTAATTTATTATGCATTTTTAATAAATTCTATATTTAAAAATGTATTTTAAATATCCAATGATAAAATCATGAGTGTAAAATAAAATCACATCCATTAAATATATTTATAATTTAAGTTATATAGAAAAAGTAATGCATTGGTGGAATTCTGATAATTTATAATTTGACAGTTTTTTAGTAATGATTTAATGATAGTTTTATGCTAATCCTATATTTATAATTGAAGTTCGAATCCTCTTTCCAGTATGCGTATGAGTATAATATACCTTCAATACAAGATATTTGTATGGATTAACGAAACTCGTGAAACATAAATAACAATACAAATACATAAGGATTTGAGAAACATAGATTATTATTCCACATATATTTGCATGACTTACATTGAAACCATTGTTTGGGGAATGTGGCTCGACCAAATGAAACACATTTTTTTCGTCTGAAAAAAATCCAACCAAAACTCTATGTTAGGACTTCATATAATACAGATCTCATTGACCAGCAATCAAGCACTATAACGCAATCACCACTCATTTCAAAAATAAAACAGAGGAGTTGTATGGATCCATTAAACATGAAGGAGTTCGTGATTCCATATCGCATTCAAGCTGTTGAACGTATTGCTTAAGAAGCAACGGACGCCTCCAAGTATGTTTTATAGACAACAATGAGACAGATTAGTTCAATGGTTTTCTGTGTTCCACGAATCAAAACAAAAATTCAAAAAGAAAATTATGAAACATTCACACAAACTGACAAGTGTTTATTAACTAAAAATATACATTTAATTATCTTTAAAAATTCAGAAGCATCGCATGTGTGGGCTGCCGATGTGCGTAACATGACGTCAGCAGTGATGTAAGTAGATCCGGAATCCTATTTGTTCATTCGACGTGTGTGCAAAATAGATTCACGTTCGGTTTAGAGTTTTTATGAAGCGAGCTACCGTTGTGTTTTACGTAAAAAAAAATATTTTTATTATATGGGACGACAAAAGCAAAAAATTGAAACAAAAATTAGATGCATACTAAGAAATACGACTGCAGATAACATCATTAGAGCTAGACTTCGACGATTTACATTAAAAAATGCAAGCATACCTGAGAAACTAAATGTAATCGAAAGGTAGGTAACACCTCGAGTACCAGTTAATGTTATTAATGAGTAAATTTTATTAATTTTTAATTAAATTTTAATAAAAGATACAATACTTTTTTTTTTTGCTTTTTTTTTCATAAAATGCTATGAAACGTATCACTATACCTTAAATATTATTTTAAGATACATTTTTCAACGAATAGAATGCGTTACCCCAAAAACATTCTTTTAGTTCTAAGAGCTCCGTGAGTCAACAAAGTTTGAAGACCACTGGATTAGTTCATGGCAACAAGACCAAAACATCTCCCTAAATTCAAACTCAAAGGAGAAATCCCAGTCATAACAAATAAACACTTTGTTGACATTTTAATTAAAGATCGATTACTCCTATTTATTTTTCTCTCTAGAGTTTATATAGTGTGGTACAATATATTGAACGTTCGAGATGGAATGTAAACAAGTCTTTTGAATTTAAAAAATTGTAGCATAATGTTAAAATTTGAATGTCAATCAAAAATGAATAATTTTGTTTGAGACTTAAAAATAGAAGAACAATGCTTAGTAAAAAGGCAGAATACCTATATTTTAACACAAAAGGCTTCATATTTTTTCTGCTGTTATTTAATTTTTGGCTGTAACCGTTTATCAATTTTAAAATGTAAAAAAAAAATGTTGAAATGAAACGATAAAAAGTCATAAAAATAAGCCAGTTTTCAATTTAAGAAAACACTAAATGTTTTGATACATTCTACTGCATGCAATATTTCCAACCAATAATACATTCTACTGCATGCAAAAACAACCAATGTTTTTATATTTATTTCCTTTTGTAAATAATAACAATGATAATAATATGTAACTGGTATTCGGTTAAATTATACGCATGTAAAATTTATTAATTTAACATTACAATGGTTAAATAAATACTATAACAGGCTTTATTTCATATTACAATGGTTAAATAAACGCTATAACAGGCTTTATTTAAACAACAAATCATAAATAATCGAAATTCGAGTGCATTTGAAATATTTTAATTCCCTTCCATATTAATAAATGTTTCTTTTGCATTTCTAAATATATACGCAACACACAATAATAAAATATTTTGCTTGTTGGTGATTTTAATAATTTTTTTCTAAATGACTGTTTAGCTACCTATGTTATTTTATTTCTCAAAATATCAAAAAGAAATGTTCCGATGTTGCAGACTTTCATTTTCTTACGAGATCTATTTTTTTTGCAGTGTCAAGCTACAGTTATGGGATTTTTAGCCGCCGCTTTTGCCACAACTATGAGTATCGCAAACAACGGATTCAGTTTAAGCAATGCTTTACTTTTATGTGCTAGTTCTCTTTTTACTGCTGTCTTAGCTAGTTTAATCTTAGGTATGTATGTTTTTCTCTTCTTCT
>BMAW01028079.1:35315-49845 GCA_019974015.1 Nephila pilipes
ATTCGAGAAACAGCTTCCAATAAAAGCAAAGTAAAGGGAAGAAATGCTCTTTAAATTGATTTGAACCCTACAGACCTCCTAATGTAGCGAAAATTATGAAAATGAGTTATCAACTTTGGTGTCAGCTTTTATATTTAACCGAGTTTTTAAATTGCAAGTACCGTCGTCAATAGTCCTAGTATCGATCTCGAAATATGCTAGGACACAGATGAGCAACTCGAGCTCTTGAATGTAAATTTAAACTAACCTTACACGTAGATGAAACGAAAAATTCTTCTAGGTTCTTAGAAGAATGAAAAAAGATCAGAGAATAAAATAAAAATACCGACTATAAACTGCAGTTAATTTCTGTCATGAAACAAAATCAGTATAATAATCATTAATACTTATCGATTGTTATAAAACGATTGATCGATGAAAATTTTTGAGGTTAAAAAAGAGCTGCTTCTCACCAGATGAATGAAAAGAATTGGATTTTTAATTTCGTGGGAGTGATATTTTACCTGACAGAACTCTCAGTCAAGAAAAATATAAACTCTTCCATAATGGAGATAATCTCCTTTTCATTTTCTTAGATACGTCTTTACTCTATGATGTATGTTATTATCTATTAAGAAAGATTCGTCCTAAAGTTAATTGATTGTATTAGCGCAAGGGCTCTATATTTGCAAAAGCCACTCCAATCACTCGTTAATTTACGAACGTAACTGTGATCAAGATAAACTCTTTAATTGCTGGAAAGGGAGGGGTGAAAAGATAAAGATGGAAAATTGAGAAATATTCTTGGGCTATCCCTGAGAGAAACTCTCTTAACTCTTATTTACCAAAGATAATAAATTTCTTCTGAGAAAGGAAGGATCATACTGGCACTTGGGGGACTCAAATTTTATAATTATCTAAGGAAGATTCACTTTTGAAAATTTATTTATTCGACTTAAATCCGCCCTGAAAATTCATTTTCTCCCGTGTTACATTTTATATATATTTTTGAAGTTATTGAACTCTTTTGAACCAACAAATGTCACAGCGACTTTTTAAGGCAACATTATTTTAAATGATGATAGATCTTCACTCTTAGATTTTTATATTTTAAAAAACTTTGTACTATAAATATAGAAAATACCCTCCAAACAAAATATGAATCCGCATAAAACTTTTTTCGGTATTCCATATTCGATATCCTTACTTTGACTTAAAATCCCGTTAACATATTCTCATTTCTCACCCGGAAACATCTAAATTTAGAAGGAGGTATATAAGAATGAATTGTAAATAAATTAATTTTTTCTGAATTTTTCTCGTTCAATCTATATAATACGACCTTCTTAATGAGAGTATCAGAATCGTATCAAATACTGAATTGACCATATAAATAAAAAAAAAAGTACAGAAAACATATTCATGAGTTAACAAAAAAAAATTTTTTTTGGTTAGTGGAGTGAAAATAATATCATCGAGGATATGTTTTTTTAAGAGCAAACGGAACAATAGATGCTGCACTTTAAATTGAACTGAGACTCAAAGTCCATGCGGGACTTGGTGTATAATTGGTGATTATGTTCACAACTCATGTGTAATCCTCATCATCAATATCCCTTTGTATTATACAACTACGACGTTTTGATAATAAACAAATTTGTAACAAATGCGTTAAATAACGTGGCTGAATATATTCAATTAAAGATATCTTGATAAATTAAGATACGTAAATTCAATTTAATCTTACTTTTCCTGCGTCGTGTGATATCAAAGTTTAATAGATAAATTATTCTACCATTATTACTTGAACTTGGTTCGAAATTACGCAGTTCGTCATCTATATCGAATTGTGTATTTTTGCTTACAAAAACTTTGAGATATATTAACATACAAAATTGCTATATTGTTTAACGAAGAAAAGTAAGTTTGCTTTCCAATAATGATTTTCTTTGTATTACTTCAAAAATATACTACGCTTGAAGCGAGAGGGAAAATATTACCTCGTTAAGAAATCTCTTAAATGAAGTTTGTCATACTAAATCACATCATTGTAGATGTAAAAAAACCAACTTCCGTGTTTTAATTTACTTGTTTCTTTTCTCTGAAAAAGCTACCAATCTAAAAAGTTCATTAGTTTGCCTATTCACTGAACTAATCATTCATAATTACTGTTATTAGCAATTCCTTTAATAACTCGTTTGATTAAATCCCGAATGATAAATATATTAATTACGCAAGTCAACATAAAAAAGTCTGATCTTTAACTCTTCCCAATCAACATGATTTGGAAATTAATAAGAAATCGAAAAAGTATATTAAACATGTTCTATCGGAATCTCTTAGAGAATTTTTACAACAAAAGAAATCGAAGAAATTTTTTTTATTAAACATGCTTTGTAAAATTTTCTCATAAATATTTTTTTGGTTTTTGTATTAATATAATGTGATAGTGCTTCGTCTTTTTTCCCCTTCTTTTGAATTCATTCAAAACTTTTGAATTATTCTTACTTACGCAACATTTCTCATTTAATAAATTATTAAATAATAAAATAAAAATCTTCGAAATTTCTTCAAGTTTATGTGCACTAAATAGCCAAAACGTTTATGGCTATTTTTATAACTTTCCTTTAATTCTTTGTAGCCTCAACTCTTTGAAATTTCTTTTCTATATTATGCATCCCAAAGTAATTTCGATCTTTATAAGAATGCTACAAAAAATATTTTCAAACTGTAACTAACTAAAAACGACTTCAGTACTTTTCTTTTTTTAATGTAATATTTCTTGAAAAATTTTATAATCGTCAAAAAGATTTTCTTATTATATTTTTGAACAATGCGGAATCAATGAAAAGATAAATTACAGCAACTTTCATTAAACCTATTTCTCAAATATTATTTTTTAAAAAACGTAGGCAAAATAAGTCATAGGGTAAAGTGTAACATTTTCTAGCTCGGAATGGAAAAATTTACTGCTTAAAAGTTTGAAAAAAAGTATAAAATCTCACGATGGAAAATTTTGATGTCTCTTTGACATGTAATATTGTCTTCATAAGTAAATCTATTTTCTCTATAAAAAAAAACTGACTGTTTAAGTAATAAAAAGAAGAAAAAATATTATTAAAGACTTAACAAGTTTCTAAATATTTTATTTAGAGTTGTTGTTGGCCGTATCGTTGAATAGCGTCTTATGAATGTTACATCTTAGGTTCGACTAGATGAGACTCGATATTTTTCTCTCAAGTTGAAAGTTTTCTTGAAACGCAATAATTATGAATTGTGTAATGTAGTTCCATTAACAATTACAATAAAATGAATATTTCAACTTAAAAATATGTTTTCTAAATTTATTATATATACCTCTCAATAATATTATAAATGAAACAAGAAGCAAGAAAAATTTAAGGTTGTGGTATGGATAAAGCACCAAGCTCGAAAATTCGCTTTCCATCGCAGTTGTTTTGAACAATAATAGCAAAATTATGCGTTAATGCATTTTAAATCCAATTAAATTCAAAAATTATCATAAGAACATGGGGAGTGTGAAACCAGATTTATTATCTTATCATTTAACTATAATACAAAACTGTAATATATATCTCCCAACTGTCTTTTTGTGAGTACTAATTCGCCACAAAGTAAACGAAATCAAATCAGTCAGAAAATAATCAACGTATTAAATTTCTGGGAATATAAAATTTACTTCAGTAATAAATTTAAATTAAATTTCAAAACACAAATTATATATTTCTACCTAAAAACATTATGTGCAAACATTATTATTTCATTGTTACTTAACTGCGTCTACTTGCTTTTATGACAAAGGTATAGTTTGTTAAATGTAGGCGTGACGATTTATGATTACGCGATATTGGACTATTCGATTTTCTCTTCGGATGCTTGGCAATAAATTGAATTGCCTAAAATTATAATTTCTTTTCAATCAAAATAAAATGTTATTCGTAAATTAGATGATGTAAGAAGTGAAGTGAAATGAATTGGAGATATAATGATATGTAAATGAAATAAAATTCATGGAAAATGAGGGAGATAGAGGATAATGACTTGTTGATACATATTCATAATTTAGATTGAATCATTTGAATTAGTTTTCTGGAATGAAGCGAATTCTAGTTAAAGTCCTAAGATAGAATTGGCTGTTTGTATGAAGTGACTGAATCAGAAAACGAGTGGATTGGTAAGCTAAGAATTTATTAATTGATCTTAAATTAAAATTGTTGTATTAAGTGGGATTCGAGAGAAAGCGACCTTATCTTTCCATCATTTATAAATAAATTATTTTATATTGTTCCAAAGTATCTTCAATTGGACTCCAAATATTACTTCAGGTGTTTAAGAAATATAGCAGTTGAGTTGAATAATAAAGAACAGGTGTCGCGATTTCTGACAACAGAGCCTTCTCTGAGTAAAAGTTGTATTAAGGAATATTTTTCTATATTATTTCGACTAGATTTTAGATTTATTTTAGATTAACGTCGTATTTAGAACTACAATTGGTTTATTCAACGCTTAACAACACCTGACAACACCTGAGCTTGCACTTCACTCTCCAAACTTCCACACCATACCAAAGTGAGGATACTTCTCGAAATATTTAATATGTATCATCCCCGTTAGTCGACGGATTTTTCTGAAGCATCAGGACTTTAACCTTGACCGATTCATCGGCCTTGTCCTCGCGACCATAACCACTCAGCTACCGTAACAGCGATTGGTATATTGAAGAAACTTAGCATAACGTCAGAAACAAGTTAAGAATTTGTTTCTAACATGTTCTCTCTATATATCATAATAAGTAACATTTAATAGACTTTTTTATTCACAAATATATTCTATCTGTTAAACAAAATCATGAAACAATAAATATAATTTACTTTTATTTTGTTCATTCATTTAAAAATACGATCATTTGCAAGTACTTGGGTTCTTAAACTTAGATCGTACAATGACGCAAGCTCATATTTTTAAATTTAAAAATGTTAAACTATAAATTAACATCTTAAGAAAATGTATTAAAAAATAATTGAGTTTCTGATCGCTTAATAGAGAATAGACGATCGTAGATTCGTAACTTAGATTACTCGAAAAACCGCCATGAAGAATAAAAATAGTTTCTGCTCCTCAATTTTAATTGAATTCAAAGTACACATATGTTTCAGACATTAGGAAATCGAAACGCTAGCTTTGTAGTCTTCGACATCATCTGACCATAGCAAAATTTATATCCGAGTCCACTATGGCGATATCGGACATGACAGCGAACTTTGTGGCTCATTTTATTCAAGTTTAGCCATAAATTTCAATCCGTCATTGGAAATAAAATTGGGCGTCTAAGTTCTCACTAGAGGAGATACGGAAGTTAAGAAAATGACGAACCAATTCACATGGCTTGATCGTGGTTCAAAATTTGGAAATTTGACACAAACAATTATTACATTGTTTTAGTCTGATGTTGATTCAGACTAACCAGTCAAAACTATGAAGTATGTGGTCATCATAGCTCAATATAAAACTCAAGTATAGAGGTTAAAAAACAAAAACAGGACACAGAGGTTAAAAAACAAAAACGTAAGTCTCATTGCAGCTGGACATTGGTATTAATGTCGATGGCTCGAAGAGAACTGAAAATGACAATGCTAACGGATTAACAAATTAACTTAATTAATTAATTAATTAATTTCCAAAGCATATTTTTTTCCTTTGGGGAATCCGTCTTTTTTTCATGTATCAAGCTTTTCATCTTAAAACTAAACTAATTTTTTAATTTCATAAAATTATGTTTGAAAGTTTCCTGAGTTGATGAGGGCTTAAAAAAGGATTCCTCCATCATTAAAGAAGTGTCTCAAACATCTGACGATAAAAACTTTTTTACTCAACACTTTTCAAAACATTTTACACCAACCGATACATAACATTTTTTTCAAAAACATAGGAATAGCAAAGAATAAATTTAATTTTGAAAATGGGAGAAATACAGTTAAATACTGCTAGGATAAAAGCGAATTGTAACTTTAATATCTTTACGGAGAGAGATGTGGAAGTTAAGAGAATAAGATGCCAGCTCACGTGTTCAAAGTTGAATATTTATAAAAACCTTAAATCCGAAATTGCATGCAATTCTCTCCAATAATTGAAGAAAAAATCAATTTTGAAGTTACAATCCACAAAAACAGGATTTTAAGAGCCCATATACTATTAAATTATTTTTAATTATAGATTCATTTATCACACACAAACCACATTTTTTTAAAAAAGGGGGGAGGGGGAGAGAAATATTATGAATCTCTTGCGCGCATGTTTGGAATCGTGTGTATGACCCTTAACAGTGTTTTCCGAATATCTCTGGAACTAATAACTTTAATTCGAATGAAATTTGAAATATAAGTTATTTAGATCATTATCTATCTAAAACCGCAAAAGATATAACTCCATAACAGTAATTTTCTAATTGAAAAGATAATAAATCATTTTTATTACGTAAATGTATTCAATAATACCATAATTTAGTTCTTTTTGAGTCATAAACCCATTTTATCCAACTGTGACAAGAATTATGAAAGTAACTGTGTTCCATTTTTCACGACTGTACATTATTTATAAAACAAAAATCAGAATTTTAAAATAATATGTTTTTTTTTACAATTAAATGTCGAAATATCTACAAAAGTATTTTTAGGTATTTCTACAAAAGTATTTACTACAGGTATTTTTAATTTTTAGTACCACGTGTTAATAACATCATGCACTTTGAAATGAACACAGTGACATCATTAATTGCTTTCATCTATCCTAGAATTTGTCTATTCCAATTTAAATTTAGTGACAACCAGGAGTTATAGATGTAATCAACCTCGTTTGTAGGTTAGTGAGGTTGTAAAATGTGGTTCTTTTGAATATGGAGAAGGTATTCATTTACTTTTCTCTGAAATGTAAAATTGCGCAGCTGTATTTACCTCATCATATAAACTTTAAATTGTCATTAACAAAATTATTGGAAATTTTGAAGAATATTTTATTTAAAAAGACAGCTTTCAGAGAATATTCACCTTTCGATGTCATTTCCTAATTTAGTCGTTGGAATAAATTGTGTGATATCCAAGAAGTTCGTTAATATTTAAACTACTGCAGATCTTATATTTTCTTGTATATATTTGAATAAATTTTTTATTTCCTTAAAATTTAATCAAAAATAATAATTTTATATCTCGTTCAATTTCAAATGTTGCTATTCATGTTAAAGAATTTTAGTCAACATTATGCAAACTAGAACGAGGCATTTTATTTATGAATTTAAGCAAATCTGAACAACTTTTTTTTTACCAACATTAATAATTATTGTGCATATTATGATTACTCACAATAAATACAACGAGTTAAAAGTCAGAAACAATAATAATAACTTAGAATGATATCGAATATATTTAACAAATCTCATAAAATGATATACGGAAATGCTAATTTTCTGATAATCTGGGAATTTTGCCATTTTTTTCCTTGAAAATATGAGATAATATTTCCTAAAACATCTCTTTAGACAATGACCACTTATTTGTGTCCCATACTTGAACTATTCTTCGAGGAAACACAAACAATCACGTTTTCAGGGCTCATAGTAAATCTTTTAACACGAGAAAAAGCTGTATCCGAGTTTGTTAAAATATATTTTGAAATAAATACTCTTGACTTTGAAATGAACATTTCGGGTTCTGTCTATAGTCTTTTTATTCCCGTTCGATTAAAAATTATATGGTAAAATGCATATCATCAATCGCGCCACCGCTATTGATGAAAAGTAAAATTTGGAAAACAGTTGACAGATTTGGATATTATTATTTTCTTTATTTTTATTTCATGTTGCACAACGAGGAACAATATACCTATGAAATCTTCCTACTGTTATTTTACAATGTTTTAATTAGTAACGAATAGAGTTCATTTATATAGGAAAATTAGAGAGCATTTGCTTGATCAAGCAGTCAACGGGTTAGAAAATTGTGTAGCAGATATTTTACGATACAATTTATTGATTTTTTTTCAGGATCAATAACTCTTGCTGTTGTAATCCTGTCGCACAAATTCAATATCAACCCAGATAACGTTGCTACACCCATAGCAGCTTCCTTGGGCGATGTAACGACCCTAGGCATACTAGCCGCTATTAGCAGCTACTTATACAAAATTAAAGGTAAGTAATCAGAAACAGAATATTTGTTTGACAGTATTGAAATGTTACTTAGCACAATTAATTGTTATTAATTTTCAACGTTTAATTCATAGGTGTTTATTTTTTCTCATTTCAGAAAATTATATTCCGCCTTCTATTATAATTGGAATATTTATTTTCCTTATACCAGTGTGGATATACCTCTCGTACAAAAATCCATTTGTAAGACAAGTATTATATTCCGGATGGATTCCTGTAATCATGGCCTTGATTATTACAAGGTAAAATAACAACATAATGAAATCAATAGAAAATTTGGTTAATTTTCAAAAGAATATATAAGATTGAATAGCAAATTAAAATCTGTTATTTATTTCAATACTTTATAATAAATTCGTGATTTTTTTTTACATGTTTTATCAATTTTATATGGAAAATTCATTTTGGTTTAATTTCTTATGTTTCAATAATAGTTTGTTAATTAGGTTTTTAAATTTGAAAGGTTTTGAGATTTTTTTTTTTTTTTTTTTTTTTTTTGTCACAGATGAAATACTCTTGAGAAAAGACGAATGAAAAGCTCTTGAAACGCAAAATAATTAAGTTTAATCTGTTCTACTAAAGAATACTTTCGTAAAAATTTAATTTCGCTGACGATTCTGCACAACTTAATTTCATTGATAAGTAAAAGGTAGTGATACATAGTGAATTAATAACGTAAAATGCGTTTTTCGGCCTTTTCGTTCTTCCTTAGTTTCCGTAGGATTTCCCGTTTTCTTTAGGATTTCCGTTTTGTATACCTATAATTCCTTCTCTCATTTTTTAATTCAAGAATATTTTTTTTATCTTTACACTTCATAAAAGTTGTTTGGAAATATTTATCATCGTTTGTGATTATAACAAAAACTTCTACATATATAAGCTGTACGTTTTTAAGATCATGGATCAATATTAATAAAAGAAAATTTTTACGCAGCATTTTTCAAATAGTTGTTTAGCATAATTTCAAATTAAATTTCTGATTTCGTGATGTACTAGGGAATTTTTGAATCGAGAATTATCGGAATGTCTGAGAGTTTGAAAATTTTCGATTTTTTTTCAGGCTGAATGAAAAGAACTTAAACAATCAAATCTTTCAAATATTGTTAACTTATTCGTAGGTCAATTATAAGAAATAAACTATTATACACGGGATTTAGAACAATAATAGTCGTATGTGTACACTCTCTCTCAAAATTTGAAGAGGAATGTGTCGTCCTCGTTTCTTGACCGCGGTTCAAAATTACGAAGTCCGTCACCAAAAACCTTCGCGTTGCCTCTCGGCGCGACGTTAATAAACAATCACAATCACTCTCTCCAAAATTTAATTCTCATCATATTAGCTCCATTATACTCGTATTTTTATTGTATTTTATTATATGAGATATAAAACATTCATAGTGAAAAGTTATCAGAACTATTTTTGAAAATATGTATGGTTTTAAATAGAAAAAATCTTCCAAAGAATTAATTTACTTATTGTATTGGAACATTCATTTCCGAAAATTTATTAAATATGTATGGTGATAACTTCCGACATCAGAAAATAATAGCTTATAAGTACTTGATATTGAAAAGCACGGATCATTCAAAATAGTTTACGTAATTTTTCAAATTTTTCGATGACAAATATCTATAATGTATATATGTAATTATAAATCTAGATATTCGTCTATAAAAGTATATTATTTCAAGTTCCAATAACAGTATAATACAAATTTCAAATCAATCCATCACAATTATGTCATAAACATGCAAAAATGTAATATTGATCTATTTTCTAAAAAAAAAATTGCATATATTAATGATATATTTTAAAATATTTTCTTAGTGCCGGAGGTTACATTTTGGAATTCTCAGTATCCCAGTTCAAAGGCTTTGCCATATTTCAACCAGTTATAAATGGTAAGTGAATTTCTGTACCTATATTGCATTTTAGCTTTTTACTATCATTAAAGTGATTTAACTATTTCTATAAAGATTAATATTTCATTTTTATGATAAACAATGTGTCGTTGGGCTATTCGCGATTTTCTTTTCAGGATTTTGGAGTAATTTCGGTGAATTGCATAAGAGTACAATGTCTTTCCAACCAAAATGAAACCGAATTAGTAAAGTAGATGAAAACAGCTGCGAATTGAATTGAATTAGAGATAAAGATATATAAATGAAATAGAATTGAAATAAAGATGAAGGGAGGTAGAGGATAACGGCAAGCTGATAGTTATTAGTAAATAGGTTGAAATGTCGTAACTGGCCTTTTGGATACGAGTGGTTCTTAATCTAAGACTAAAATACGAAACTACTGTTAGTGAGAATTGTTAGAATCAGAACGAGTGGTTTGGTAAGCTTGGGCTTCATTTTTAAATCATAATCTAGGATTGGCTAGTTAAGTGGGATTCGAGAGAGAGCAACCTTATCTACTCTTCAGTGAGGAATAAAGTATTATACCTTGTTCTTGTGTATGTTCAATTGGAGTCTAGTATTTATTGACTATTTAATTGTAAGGAAGGGGTTTTTCCCCGCGATGGATCATGAAGAAAAAAAAAGATGAGAATATAAAACAAGATGAATTTGCTACCAAAAGCTATGAAGAAACGGGGTTACTTTTCAACATAATCACCGTGAAATTCAGGCATTTATCATAGCAGTGGATAAGTTTTCCGATACCCTCTTCGAAGAACGTTACCCCCAGTGATGTTTCTATGATCTGCATTTTGTATCGAAGCTCCTCGTTAGCCTGAAATCTTAACCACCCAGCTTTCGTTTCAATGAAGGGAGGAAAATAAGGCTATACGCTAAATGAACAAATACATTTTATTTAAACTGCTCTAGAAGCTGTTGGGTTACAGCAGCACTGTGAGATCGCGGGTATTGTCATAATTGAGGATAGTTCTAGAAGCCAGCATTCCTCTTCTTTTGTTTTGAATGGCTCTTAATAGTCGTCGTTAAGTCTGAGGATCAACAGCTGCATTGTTGAAAAGATTTGCGTTCTTATCTCCCTTCATCCAGAACGTTGGTTCCCGCGTCTTTAAATTATCTACATCATTCACACACAATACCATTACTCATAAATTGATATATTTTCCTCAGCTCACATATACTCAGCTCATTTTTCGGTGAAATCGGCTGCATTATTTCTTTTCTACTTCGCATTACGCAACTCACACTTGGCAGGAGCATCAATTTTACACCTATGATTTTGTGCCTTCAACTCAGCTTGAAACCTCCAGATGACATCAGTTACAGCAGATGTTATAGTTAGAGAGATGCTCAGTCGCTCAAAGTGCATTTCCACCCCCTACTACTTTTCTAGTTACTTAACAACTTGATCATTGTTGAAAAAAAAACCGACCCTCGTAGATGGAAAGAATGAATTAGAAAAAATAATGAAGGATGGTGGTCACAATAGTTATAAATTATATAGCGTCACATAAACTTTAACTTGAGTTTAACGGGTATAAAATTTGTTTTTGTAGTGTTTTAAGAAAAACGATAATAGTAATTATGATTATTTATCGATTTATTATTTATCTACAGAAGCTTTAATAGATATTACCCGCTATAAATTAAATTTTCTTACGATAAAAGGATTTTTAAAATATGAGTTCATGTTTTCTAGATAACACTGATTGTGTTAAGATGGGTTTTTTTTTCCTTCTTTTTCATGAAAACTTTACAAATAAATAACACTTAAATTATTTTCTAAAATTTTTCTAATTTTTTGAAACTGTTAATTTTATTAAACTGTTCAGTCTTAGTATCTTATCTCATTTAGCATTCTTATTAAGATATTTTTTGTTAAGATATAATAAAAATATTTTACATTTTGAAAATTCAGCAATTCCAATTAACCAAATCACTGACTCGATTATCATTTTTTTCTTCTAAATTAATGTATCTTTGTAAGAGAGAAAAATAAGGAGTGTTTATAAAATTACATAACAAATCCAATAAATGTAAATATAATGTTTGGAGCTAAGCAGAAGCTATTAACCGAAAACTTGGTTACTGTTCATTAGCGATGCATACGGTATTTTATTCTACTTTTGAATGAAGTTTTTATGGAAATAAATCTACGGACTATTAAAAAGGTTACACATATTAATTTTTTTTTTAAAAAAAATGGCATATCTATGGCAAAAATAAAACAGTTTAAAATTGATCAGACGTTACAAGTTTGCCTAACATAGGTTAATTACTTCAAATTTCATTTCCTGAAATAGATATATATTTGTTAACTTGTTTGACCTAATCCAATTTTAAATCATTTTCAAATTTTGATCATTTTAATTTGAAAATCAGTAATAAAAAAAATTATTTTCACAATAATCGCTTTTTTTTTTCAACAGAAAATCATTCAACCCTTTTGTTAACGATTCTTGAACCCTATTTGTGTCTCTTATAGGTGTTGCAGGCAATTTAGTAGCCGTCCAAGCAAGTCGAATTTCGACTTATTTCCACCAAATGAGTGAGAAACCGGGAACACGACCGCCGGATGGTTCACCTATATGTATTTCTCCATTCTACGCATTTTTCGGAAAATGTAAGTATTCAAAAAATAAAATACGACATTATCGAAATAATAGCTTAACATTCCCTAGATATATAAATATAAGCCCATATGAAATCAAATGTAAATATTCACATCTTTATTCTTCATTCAATGCAAGATAATAACACTTAAAAAGGCATTTATGTCACCTGATAGCATACATTAATTCAGATATTTTCTTTGAATACATGTAATGTGCATGCTTTGTTTATAAAACGCAGATGTGGGTCAAGTTTATCACAGCTGCTGAAGTTTATTTTAGTCTAATATTTCTTTCATTCTTGACTCAAAAAAGACTTTTTTTCCGTGTCTCCATTCACAAATGAGAAATGTTGAACTTACTCCGTTTCTTTGTATTAATTGATTGCTTGTTAATGTCGCATTTAGAAACTGCATGGGGGCTATTGGCAGCAAATCTCGTAATTTCAACCATGGTCAAGTGACGTAGATCGTACCTAAGTTGGCACCGCACTATTTTTTCCACATACATCATTCCAATGTGGGGGCTTTGAGTCCCAACAGATTTAATGTGCGTCGTCCTCATTACATGGTGTATTCCTTTCTTTGGAAAGAAATTGATATAGGTTGAATTTTATTATGAATGAAGATGTTAATCTTACAGAAGGATACTCTCGATATCAATGTGAAAAGTCTCGAATATTTCCCAGATACGTTATAGTGAAATATGAATTTTAAAGTTTTTAATTAGTAAATTATGTTATGATTAACTAAGAGTCAATAATAATACTTTTATTTAAATAAATGTTATTTAATTTATAAGATTATTCCTTCAATTAAACAAACAATAATGAAGTAAATAGAAATAAGAAATACAATATAATGTAACAAAGATTTGCTGAAATGACATAAAAATAACACATGGAATTACGAAACATTTTACTGAACTATTCATATTTGCAATATTAAGATATAAATGCAGTATGAAAGTGAAAAACGAATTTAATTTAGGTATAAAAAGGATCGTGATTTTTATTAACGTGGCACTGAAAAGCAACTGAGTGGGCAATAGACCTCGAATTTTGAACCTCAGTCAAATGATGAGTACAACACCTTAGCTGGTACCTCTCTATAATCTTCCACACCACGCCAACAGGATTGTCATCATTTACAGTGAACTAAAATTGCTATCAGTTGCATAAATTTAATAAAGTTTCATCACGAAAGTGATTTCAACTGTTCGTAAAAATTATTGTTAAATTTTCTGGTTTGAGTTTTATGAAGAAATTTGCCTTTCAATATTTCTGAAATACAACTGTGAAGAGAATCCCAACTTCTTTTTATTTCATACCATTTAACGTCAGTACCACAATTACATACATTTAAGTCTTTCCTACATTTATATTCTTATTTATGATATTGTTTTAAACATTAAGTGTTATCCATTATATGAAAAATTTTAAAGAATTCTTAACTTATGGATTGTGTTATAATGAGCTTTGTGAGTTTTTCATTCGAATCGAATCAGGAGTTTGAGAATTGAATTTTTTTAATTAAACAAATAATAGGCGATCATTTCATGCTCTTTCCTTTCATGTGACAAATTTCCCTCTTTAACAAAAAAAAAAAAAAAAAAAAAAAACATGACGCACCAAGAAGGAGTAGTCCGACGGAGATAAAAATTGACTGATAGGAAAATTATGTACAGAATAGAAAATAATTAAAATTTCAAAAAAAATGGAATGATTTATTTCAGAATTACATAGTTACAAAGTAACGAGCTGAATAAGGTGTTGATCCACCTCTAGCCTGAATGCAAG
>BMAW01028079.1:54845-81667 GCA_019974015.1 Nephila pilipes
CTCTATTTTGTCTATAACATTTCTCAAATTAACTATAAAATTATTTTTCATAGTAAGAAAAAAAAAAATTTCTCAAAATTCAAACTCTCGTGTTGCTGTCGGGATATCTCTCAAACTCGGAAACGGTCCACGATTGGGAAGTACATATAAAATGTCTGATTAGCCTCTTACATTAATGTACTCCGGATTTTTTAAATTCATTTTTAAAAAGATTTAAGGCTCCCGTCTACCGGCCATTTCGATTTTGTGAACGTAACGTTAATCCTGTGGAATTTCTACTACAATTCTCAAATCTATACTATTTTAGCTATTTGAATGCAAGCAAAGTGCATCCGAAAGAGCAAAAAATAATAAAAGTTTCTGCGGTATTACATTTTCCCTCTTATTTTTATAGAAATATTTTTACCACTATTTTAATTATTCGTTTGGGAGTTTTTCGTTCTTTAAAAAAAACTCTAAGATATTTTCAAAAATCGGTGAGGAAACGTAATTCTGCAGAAACCTTCAATATTTTTGTCCTTTAAGATACATTTCTTTTTGTATTCAAGTAACTAAAATAGTAGAGATTTAAAGACGATAGAAGAAATTCCATGGAATTAACATTACGTTCACCAATTTAAAATGGCCGATAGACGGGACCCAATAAGAAAAATATTTCATTTAAATTTCTATAAATATTTTTAAAAAATTATAATTTTAATCTAATGGAAGGGGGGAAACTTCAAGATCATATTTTTTTTAAAAAAAAATGTCACAATAATTATCTTTGATAGTTTCTCATTGCAAATTAAACTGAGTATTGTTTCCTTTACAGATTGCTTTGTTGCTTTACATCGCCCAATGCCTCATTCAAATATTGTGGCGATTGAAAATAGATCCCGACAATTCAGCCATTCCTCTACTTACCGCTCTAGGAGATTTAAGCGGCATGATTTGTCTCACGATAGCTTTTTACATTCATCGTGCTGTAATATAGTTAGTTCTTCAATGAGCTTTTCCTGAAGATTCTTCGAGAACTGAAATGCTGGATATTTCTGTGACATTTGAAGGACCAAGAGGAAAACGGGACATGATGAAACATTCTTCCAAAAATAGTGAAAAAATGTTGATAAATGTGTTTGTCAAACTCTGCTACACAAAACCATATAAAACACATTTCCTAATTTTTAATATTGACGAAAATTTACTTTTTAAATTTTTTTATAAATTTTCAAATTTTTAAAAAATTATAATTTTTTACACGTTTACAAAATTGAATTGTTATGAAAGTGGAACTTTTGTTAACTATTAAAATTTAAATGAAAATAACTTTTGATTCTCATTGTCCAGTTTTTCCGTTCTGACGAAGGCAATTACGCAATGTTTCGAATAAATTTTGCCGAGCTAAAACTTTTCTGCACTTCGATTCAGTTCATTTGTAACATTTATAATAAAAGGGCATTTATTCTTAAAAAAAGCAATGTTTTTTGTACATTGTTCATGTTTAGTGCGTAACCAGTGCTGATCTTCTGTGATAGTTTGTAGTGTATTATTGTTAAGCTGTATATTTTGTAAGATTCTGTTTTGCTTGAATTTCAAACTCACATCAGTGAAAGACAATTGTGTACCGCTTTTGATAAGGTTGGTTATATCTCTTTAGAATAACCTTAATTGCTTCTAATAATTGTTAAAAAGTACTTGTTACATTTTAAAGTAGCACAAGTTTAACCAATAAAAAAGTATTTTAATTTTCAGTAAAAATATTTAAATTATTTTAATTGTCATAAGCTTCTCATACAAAATAAATTCACACAAAAAACTCTTTTATTGCATACTGTTGATTTTTGTGTGGAAATAATCTGATATTGTACTTTAATTTTAAATAGAGATATGTAAATAGAACTCAAAATTGTTTAGAGAGCACTGTGTACAAATCACTGTACCTTTTGTTAAAAAATAAACATATATTTAAATTGTTTAATGGTGTCTTTGTTAATTAGTGCATGACGCTGAACGTAACTTAAAGGGCTCACAACTTCATTTTCTTTTCAGAAATTCTCACAAATGGAAATTTTGGGAATACAAATTTATTTATGCTGCAGTCTTCCACATTTTTCCAGTGTGAAACAATGATATGTTGGTAATCTCAAAGTTTCTCGTATAAGGTTGCAATTTCAGAGCAAAAAATGCGGCCTTTTCAATTCGTACGGAAATATATACATATTATAGCGGCTTCTCGCTCATATTTCCCATCAACTAACCCTTAGGGGCTTTAATACAACATTATTTAATTTCAAAAGTTTTTGCTAATTAACTTACTTATGAAAATTAGAATTGGTATTAAAGTGTAATGAATAAGACTGATGAGATAGCATTTGTGAATTGCGAAGAGTATAAGTTAGGAAGTTGAAGGACATTCTTAACATAAATATTGATTTCCTGATCATTATAAAAATGCAACTAGCATTAATTGATTTTTGTACTGACTTTAATTACTTAGAATCGCACAAAATATTGGTAAGAGCGAAACTGGAGCGTCATAATGGAGCTCAGCTGTACCCACCCCTGGATTCGAACTTCACAACAATGTGTGTGTGTGTGCGTGCGAGTGGGTGTCTTAAATTTTAATTATTACTAAAACATAATCTAGATATCAAGATTAAATTTTTTCTGCATATTAATTGACCTTTACGTATGTATCACTGCAAATTATAGATATTAATATTGATTTATTTGGCTTCTGGAAGTCGTAGTAAACCACAGAACGGAAAAGATAGAACTCAATCTGCTGAATTCTACAATAATGTCCATCGAAAGGCGAAGGAACGTCGGAATAAATATGTAATTCCTAATAGTGACTCAGTAGAGAAGTTTTAAAAGTAATAAATAAATTTCTATCTCGATTATTTTTAGTAATAATTATCTTTATGGTATATCTTCATGTGTGCTTGCGTGTGTGCGCGCGCGCAGAGATTATGATTGCTAATGTTGTACTCTTTAGTTAGATTTTCAGTTGTGATATATTATGAACATCATTTTTAATGGTATTTATGACATCATAATAGGCGAAGTTGACTGAAACGTCCAAATAGTTCTAATGAAGCTCAAAAATAAATTCATCAGCTATTATCTTTAAAAAAAGAATTTTGTGCAAGGAATAAAATAAATCTAATCATCAGAGAAAAATAACTCAAATATCCTCATTATTGGGTAAATGCCGAAAATGCTGCTGCTCAAATTCACATTGATTGCAGTATAATAATAATCTATCTTAGGTAAAACTTTAGATAAATTTCAAACCAAAATAAAACATTCTAAATATGAGGTTTAACTCTATTTACAATTCTAAGTTGTTATTCGTAGTTAAAATATAATAACTGATAACATACAACTGCCTTTGAAAGTGTTCATTTCCGAATTTTCCTAAATTGTGTTCTATTTTAAATAAATTGCAATCGGTAATAATCGAAAAAAATTAATTTTTAAGGTAATTCAAGTTTGGATTATGTATAAATAACACAGAATAAAAATGTACCCCCATTAATTTTCATCTGATAAATTTTATTTTTATGAGATACATAAGACGTGAATGGTGACTTTTAGAATATAAATAAAATGAAAAATTATTGAATAAATCGAAAAACGTAACATGTCTTGTACGTCGCATTTGCATGTTCTAGTTATTTTATATCATTCATATCAATGTAAAAGAAACAAAAAGAGGCCTAAATATAAATAAGACATAATTTTTTTCAATTCATTTTCAATGTTTTTATGTTTTGGTCTCAAATATTTCAGCACATAAATTACAATTTTTTCAGAAACAAGAGACATATATAAGCGAATATCATTTTTATTTTCTTAATTCACAGGAAGAATTTCCGGATCTATTGAAAATTTTATCAACCAGAAACCTGAAACAAAGAATTTTTTTTAATTTCGCTTCTGTAAAAAAACTATAGGGCTTTTTAAGCAATATGCGAGTTTCTAAAACAATATAACATTGTATTAGAACACATTTCCTGAGTAGGTACTTACAGTTTTCGAAGGATATTTCATAGTTGCCTAAGCCTTTTGGCATCTTGAGATGACCTGTAACAAAAGATGTATATTATTAACTGAGTAGTTTATTTGAATATATACATATATATATATAATTATTATTATGTAGTTATGGCATGTAAAAATATTTGTCACCGCTGCCATGATATTCAGTAGAGTATTTAACATTAGACCACTATTATTACAAATAAAATTACAGAGATCATCAACGAATTCATGTAAAATAATTATTAGCTAGCACATAAAAATGCCTACAGTTAATTCTTTAATTTTATGGTGAATAATTTTGTCAATACAGTACGTAAATATCGACTTTATTTCCAAAGGAATGAAATCTTAAAAACAAATACTCCTGTTTCGATTTCTTTTATATTTTTACACACTTTCTTTAATGCTTTGATGTATGTATTTCTATTTTGTATGAATAATCCATTACTTTCAGTAATACCTCAACTTTATATTATAAATATCCTTTGATATGCAATAATAAGAGGTTACAGTAGCATATATAAATATAATTTCAATAGAATGGAAAACTCCGAATAAGTGACGCGTCTATTTAAGGAACAATCCTCTCGGCCCCGGTCCCTTTGAATAGTATATGTATTTACATCTTATTAAGGGACACCTCTATTTAAGGGACAAAATGTCCGGTGGGTGTCTCTTGTAGGGAGGTACTACTGTATTACAATTCTAGCTAATTAATGAACAAAGAACTAATATTTGATATGCAATAATTTACTTTTTTATTTCAGTTATATCAAATATTTATCTTAAGAAATATAGGGGAAATTGCTACCCTTTAAACACCTTGGATTTCACAGTCCTTGTATGTCTTAAAAGTCCTTAGTGATTCTGGGACATACTGCATACATAGACGTTGTGTGACGACATCCTATTACCCGTCTCGTCTGTCATCTTAAAGTTTACTCTACTCTTAAGATCTAAATTTCAACTTAAATTCAAGCCCTCACAAAGTAATTATCTTCAAAAATGTGATTTTATTGATTATCTAATGTAAGGGAGAGGCTCTGATACAGTTTAATGTTTCTATCTGAGAGTACAAATTATTTCTATCAAAGAATAAGCTACCGGAATATCAAGCGAGTACCTTCTTCAAGTATTCATTTCGTCCGGCAGCGTCGAGTCCTAATCTCACCACATCACATCACACGAGTCTCACCAATCATACACACCAGAAGGCTCCCTCGCACATCACAATAACACTCTTCCAATGATCATAACTCTCTCTTTCTTATGATTGCAATTCAATTCTCTGCCACTTTTAAACGACTTGATTATGTTGCGGCGTCTCTCTTCTACAATAACGTTAGATGTTAAAATGTCTTACTTAACCAGTCAGAAGAGATGTCTTTTCAGCCTGGTTGGCAAGAGCATGAAAAAAGAGACCGATCAACTTTCCTTCGTACCCACTGGTCCAGGGTGCGAAACAACGCTGCCGCATCAAATTCATCAACTATCCCCCCCCCCTCCTCGGAGATCGGAAAACCACCATCCGCCGAAATGGTGATTCAGGACTTGAACACTAAATGGCAGCACAGTCTATACCTACTGATTGCATATGCCCCCGACGCAAAACACTTGCCTCTGTACGTCTAAGACAAACGCATTAAAAATCATGACTAATAATATTCCGGCTCTAGCGCACATGTCAACGAGACCCGCCACTCAACACGAGACAGTCGATGACTCAAATGGAAACTGTCCCAAGCTCAAAACTCAATTCAACAGGGAGGGGATGCATATTAGTTGCAGTGATGGCTGGAAAATGTCGAAAAGCAATCCTCTGTACAAACCAATGTATCTCTTCATATCCTCATCACGATGATACTGGAGGGGGAGTTTGCGGCGTCTCTATTCTACAATCTAGAATCTCTACAGTTAGAAGTTAATATGTATTACTTAACCATCCAAAAAAGATGTCTTTTTAGCCTGGTTGGTAAGAGCATGAAAAAAAAATTCGACCGGTCAACTTTCTTTCGGACCCACTGACCAGGGATCGAAACAACGCAGTCGCATCAAGATCACCAATCAACTCTCCCCCCTCCTTGGGGTGGAAAACCAAAGACCACCGAAATATCTATTCACTACAGTTCTAAAATTCACTTCAGTTACATTATCCTGTATCTTTTGATTGGGAAGAAACGGGGAATTTAAATTTTAAATCAGAAAGAATACTCAATGTTAGTCAATGGGAAAATTTGAGAATAGCTCATGTTACAGTTGTACGAATGGAGTCGTGAGTTCAAGTCTCGATTATTTCAAAGACGGCAGCGATGAATGATAGGAATCAATGCACTTGTAGTGCAATTGATTCTCAAAAGGAAGGAAATCTCTGGATTTGTGTAAAATGATACATTAATTGCTATATAGTCCTATATGCTATATTTTTTTCGTTAAATATTTTTCCATTCTAAAAGTAGTATAATATCATCGGAAAGGGAAACCCAAAAAAGTTGTATAAGTATATTTTGATGGATGTAATATGAATTATATAATAGCGTAAGTATACAAATCGAATACGATGTTTTGTAGATAACATTTTGAATAATAATTTGACTAAGTATCATATTTATTTTAACACAAACTGCAACAACATCATCTCGAAAGAGAAACATGATAGATTAGATATAGTAGTAAAATATGTAAACTGGTTGGGTTTTTTTGGTTGGCAAATAGAAACTTTGAAAGCTCTCAGTTTGTTCAACATAATTATCATAGCTTGTCTTAAGATAATTTCAAGTGTTTTGCATTTTTGAAACTGGTTCATAAGAACCACCATACCATAATAACAAAGAAATAGCTGATCCAGTGGACTGTTGTGGACTCAAGACATGATTCTGTCTAAGAATGTCGTGTAGAATTGTAGTATTTACTTCAAGTTCAATAAAAAATTAACAGAATCCTCATATATCATGGTGTGAAAATTTACTCAGATATCATTTTTTTTATTTCACAGTAATTTAAAATTACATAATTGATCCGCAACAATTCGTTGTGAAAGTTTAATGAGTCGTTAAAAATATTTAATAATATCTGTATACTCATTTTATAATTTTATTTTTAAAAATATTTTGACGGAACATTCGATCAATACTTACACTGCAAATCAAACCTTCTTTGCAAGGGCAAGAAACACTGTACTTTCCTGCTCTGTTTGGCTGTTCGCAAGGCATACCTACAAATATAAAAGACGTTAATATAAAAACTGATGCGCCATATATGTAGCGAAAAATGTAGCACACACGTGTATGTTCGTCTGTGTGCATACGAATGCATAGAAAAATTAGTAACTAATAAAAAAAATTGAATTTGGCTTTGCTAATTTCATTTTAACACGTGCTTTTTTAGTATTAAGTTCTCAAAAAGTAGCACAATTCAAAAGGAAAATTAATTAGCGTAAAGTAAGCGAATTTCCGAGTCTCAGGTTCCACAGAAGCAATTATTATCAAGAATAGAAAACACATTCTTCGAATTATTCCTAACACATTTTTATTTTTGCATGCAAAACATTCTAAAGTACAAAAACGTTACCAACATTAACAACTAGAAGAATAGAAACTCGCCATTCTGTTTTAAAAATAAATTATTAAATTTAATATTAAAATTAATTGAAAATGATGAATTATTGAAGCAGACAATGATATTCTGTTAAAATATTAAAGTAAAAACAAAATATAAAATATTACATTAAATAGGTCTTAGTAATGTTTAATAATTACTTTAAACAAACTAAATGTATCATAATGTATTATAATGTCAATCTTTTGAACATAACACAATGTATCCTTTATTTTATGCCCAAGCATTTTTGATGACGCCGTTTTCTCAAAACAACATGTTTGCACAAATGCCTAATGTCACCAAATATTATGAAATAATTTCATTTTAAAAGAGTGCCTCTTATAAATACTAGTTTTACATACTCATCTATAATAACATTAAAATATGCATGAATGAAACAAATTAAAAGTTTTTGGCATCTGGAAAAATTTCGGAACATTTTTAATCAATGTATGAATTAAATAAATATTGCAAAATATTTATAAAAAAATTATTATAAAAGAAAAGAAGTTAAACCACACAAATCTTAGTCAGTCACGTTTTATCATACACATAATTCTAGATTAGAGTTAATTTAAAAGTTATGTTAAATACTCCAACTTGTTTGATCTACTCCTCGTTTTTTCGACGAAATCTGTCCAACATAGTTGAAAGTTTTCAGTATATGTTAGCATTCTTCAAAGAAAGCAATGCTATGGGGAAAAAAATGATTCATATTCATTCATATTAATTACTCTTTTTTTTTTTTTTTTCACCTTTTCGATATACTTTTATTCTTAGTGTGTTCTCACCATTCATTAATTTAATGACTGAAATACTGAATACGGTATGTTTGAGATATTGAAAATATATATATATGAAGCATATTTTTACAAATAAGATTAGATAACTATGATTGACATGTCTTTTGTTATGTCATTTAATGGGATTAAACACCATTAAATTTAATAAGAGGGAAAAATCAGGAATAAATGACTAAAAGTGTTTCATTGTTTTAAATTACTTTTACAATGATTCTATGTTTGAATTTTCAAAAACTATTTGGCTGTATATATTACATATTAATGTTATTTTATTTATAAATATAGGTAATATTGTATAAAATTAATTATAGCTTAAGAAGACATGTATTGGTGTAGAAGTTTGGAAAGCTAAGTTGCCGTTCTTGTCATTTGACCGAGTTTAAAATTACAAGGTCCGTCATCAATAGTCCTCGTGTTTCTTCTAAGAGATGAACAATCAATCAATCAGAAGAGATGTAATGACCTAAGCCTGATAACAAGCCATTTCTTTAGGGACTTCATCGCAAACATTTCCTAATTTCATATACTGATTGTTACTCTTTGATTAAAAAAACGTTCATTTATTTAATACTACTTATTTTTTAAATTTTGAGGTCATTTTTCATTCATTTTTAAATTCTAGGGATCATTTTGCTATTTTAATCATTTTAGGTCCTTTAAATGTGTGTCATGATTATAGTATACTTTAATGAAATCAATTCAGCAAATAAAAATAACATGCAAATATTACGACAGCAAAATATGAAATGTATGGAATGTTTTTAAGGTATAAAACAAGTAAAGTAAAAGAGAAAAACGTATAATTTAAATCTTAGTATGTACGCGAATCTGCATTAATCGGGTTTCCATTGTGTATAATATTAATATTTATTAAGCATACAATTAATTTGTCTGTTGAAATGTAGTTTTCTTTTGATCGATTACTTAGAATATGTTCTAGAAATCTTTGATCTATTCTAAGGCAAGGATAGAGAGTATGTGTGTATAATTTAAATGGAGATTTGTTACTTTTACATATTCGTTAAAACTTAACGATTCTGTTTGGTTATTTTGCTTATATATATTTTATTTTCAAACACGCTAAGAAACTTTATTGACAATTTTTAGATATCGTCAAGTCATTTATGTTTATATTGGGAACCTGAAGAACCTGAATATTTCTTTAATTTGAGATTTTTAATTAATTCTATAGTAAAATTGATTTTGCATTAATATGAATATATATGTTTGTTCTTAAAACTAAGCAAATATGTAAAATGTGGAATTCAACTCGAGTCTCTTAATGAAAATTTGGATAATTTAATCATTCTCTCATGTTAATGAATTTTTTCAGGTACGATTCATTACCTAATTTATCATCACATTAGGCTTATTTTAGAGCTTCTGTCATTAACAAAGATCGCAAAACGCATTCTATACTCGTAAAATAGGTCATTAATAATTTTCTTACCACCAATGAAAAGAATTTTAAATATTATTTCTTAAAAATTTTCTTTTGAGAAAGTATATATGACAGAAACCAATAGCTATTTGGTTTTAAAAATGTATCAAAAAATAATAATTTCTACTTAAAAAGGGAAGTTGCTTTGGTAAAAAAAATATTTTTAAAGCATTTTGCGAGATATTCTGAAAAATCGTTTCTGTATTTGGATATTTTTACCTCCTATAAGCCAAATTTTTAGGGCGTAATACTTTTAATTATTGAAATGAAAAAATTTTCACGAAATCATAATTCCACTTAAAAAATTGAAGATCTATCTTTTAATCATTTTATAATAATAAGTTTGTATATTAAACCCACGGATTTTTCGAATAATTAACTTTCATTGCTTATAAAATAACTGTATCTATTTCGCTTCGTTCGAAATGACAATTTGCGAATTAATAAATGTCAGTTTTTGCACTCCCAATGCAAAACTTGTACAAAGCAAATTAATATTTCCTCAAATACTTTTTTTTTAATTTAACCTACGTTTCGTTTTGTTTTATGTATTTATAGTTTGTATCAATAGTTGCCATATTTTATTAATATCAATGAGAAAAAAACTGTTCAAATGAAATGTTCATTCACAATTAAAACTAAGCACTCCAGATTACTTACTTTAATACTTGAATAGTCAATAATTATGTGAAATTATTCACGAGTATGTATTCCTTCTGAATAATTTTAAAACATTAAATACATGTCTTAATCGCTTAAAATTTCATCTAGAAGCCTTTATATTTAGTATACTAATTAAAACTACAGATGTTCGAACAACCGGTACAGTCGTGGTTATTCTATAATCAAATTAAATTGTTATAATTACTCATGCTTACATAAACTTATTTCATATATTTAATTACTCTTTTATTTTTATTCATTCTCATGTTCAATACCATTGAATTAATTAAATAAATAAATTGAAATAAATAAACTACTTTAAATTCTTTTTAACTAATAAAATTTTGTATCATTTGTAATTTATGTTATGAATTTTTGCAGGCTATAACAAAGTATGTAACAGAACTAAATTACTCTTTTTAGTTCAGTTATAATAGAACGTTCTTTTAATAATATAATATTGTTTTTTTACCGAGTATTCAAATTTAAAGCATTTTATAGGAGAAAAGATTACTTAATAGTTCGAAGAATTTTAATCTTATGTTAAACAGGAACTAATACATCAGGCCTCTATTTTAAAAATATACTTTTTTTTAACGACAGCAGTTGCTCTTAGTTGCAAACTTGTGGCCGGCGAGGCAGAAGTTGAAACCCAATTTCTAAACTCAAAATCCTCTCTCGTATGGAGGTAAAGTAAAAACACCAGCTCAGGTGTTTTTCTTGTCACTTGACCGTGATTTGAAATTACAAGATTCGTTGCCAATAGTCCTCATGTAACTTCTAGTGCTATGTAAATTAGGCTGCTATTTCGAAAGAAAAATTTTTCAAAAGCAACAAGTTCTAGTTTTTTTAAAATAATTTACTAATAATTTTTATATAGGGAAGAGTTTGGAGAGTAGGGAATCCCTGCATCGCTTAGCCACCGTTTAAGTAATATAACTGTTGATATGATCGCAACCTGTTTTCTACAAATTCATTCATATTTTGAAAAAAAATTCCCTGATTTTAAATGTTCTAGATGAAATATATTCAATGCTCTGTGTAACTGATTTTAGACCCAAAAATTAATTTGCAAATTAGCACAACGATTTCATAATTAATACAGTTTGATTTGAAGAATGTAGGATTTATTCAAAACTCCTTCATTTAATGTTGATTGATTCATTGTTTATTAATGTCTCATTAAAAGCAGCAAAAGCGCAGTTAACGACGGCCCTCGTAATTTTGAACCACGTTCAAGTGATGCGAAAGATACCTGAGCCAGTTCCCCGCTCGCCTAGCAACCACACGGCATTTTTGAGTTTCGACATCGGTGTTTAATAATTATTATAAATAAATATAATTAACCATAATATCTATTGTAACGCATCTTGATTAACTATAACCGCGAATATATGGACTTGCTCCATGAATAAGATTCTGATTGTGGGCCTTTGAAAAAAAAAATTATCGAGTGTAGTATCATAGAGGATTACTAATGTATGAAGAGTTTTTTTTTTTTTTTCTTTTTCTCTTACTGTTCTAAATACCGATTTGTTGGCAATACAGATTAATTACTTCGAATGACTTTCTGGAGCGATTTTTGATTTTAATGAATTCATTTTCATAGTTTTTTTTTTACCTAAATAGTTTAATAGACAACTACTTTTCAATTTGTTTGTTACATAAAATCAACATAATTATTTTAGGTTTTTGTTTTTCATAACTGTAATATTGTATCATAATTTTTATTTTTAAGAACAGAATGAATTGTAAATTACATGTTAATTAGTATAAATTTTCAAATTCTGAGAAGCAGAAGTAAGAATATATATATATATAAAAAAAAAAAAACATGTCGATGTTGAATGTTAGTTAAGTTTTCAGAACGTGTTATTAAGTTCAGTTTTCAATATCAATATGAGAATTCTAATAATATATGCTTAAATAGCTTATAAATTTACAACATGAAAAAATAGTTCTAAAACAGTTGTCCTAATTATCTCTAAACTAATTTCTTAATAATCGGACAAAAACCTTGGACACTTTTCTATACACTCAAAAGCACTATTTTTAATACAAACTAGAGGAATTTAAGACATGATCTAACTTATAGTAAAAAGGGTTTTAAAAGTATAATGTAAATATGCAATATTTCTCATTGACCGGATTTTTAATTTTACCGGACTTTAAATTAATATACAGAAAAAAATATTGGACACATCACAGACAAGGAAAGATAACTGATTATTTATATATATATATATATAATATTTCCTACATATACTGCAGATTTTAGAATTTTTTTATTTTTATTTTTCTCGCCTCTTATCTGAAAAAAGTACCGAGTTAGCGCATCTTCGTTCTTTCCATATAAAAAGTTTATTTTTATGTCGTGGCGCCATCTGCTATCTTTAAATAAAAGTAAAAACAGAAAAAGTTTCTGACAGTTAGAGAATTACTCGATATAACATCATATAAATTCGTTGACATAGATTCTGAACTCTATTATTGTTTAATATACTAACTTGAGTATCTGAATAAAGTTTTACTTGAGATTTTGCTTTCTCTATACATCAGTATTGGGCAACCTTTTATGTACTATGCCTCAGCAAGTACGAGCGCAGATGCACCCCGTACTGTTTAAGCCCTTTTCTACTTTACGTTCATGATTAGGATTAGAAAATAAGGATAGGGGTAAAATTTGCTCTGAGTTAAATTTCTAACTGAACGCAGCAGAGAATTCTTCAAGTTTGAATAAGTCGTTAGTGATCTCATTTTTTCTTTTAAATTAATTTCAAAGAGGAAAATACTTGTTTACATTTTTATGTCGTTCTGGAACGACACATATAATTTTCTGCATTATTCTTAGATCAGGGAAATTTTCACACGAAAAGGAAAGCCAAAAATTAGTTATGTCAGAAGTATATTGATCCATATAAAGGTGATCAAATTTCAGTTTTATTTTATTTTTCAAAAATTATATTTTTATCAATTTTTTTTTATTTTAATAGGTTATTAAATCAAAAAAGTTCAATTTGCATTTTACTGGGCATCTTCGTTATAATTTTTTTTTCTCAGTGAAAATTGGCTTATAAATGCGAGCTCGTAATTTTCTGCCTTAACCTAATCATAAAAATGTCTTTCAAATGACCCTAGCAATAATTTAAATTTGCTTAATATATTTCATCAAATTTCTATTAATCGTAACATTTTCATTTTTCTCTTTCATGTGTGAAGCTTGACTTCTAACTGAAAAACAAACAATTTTAATTTCATTTGAAATCAACTGCTGCTGTTTACTGAGCTAAGAAATAACTAATGCATCCCTGAATTAGTTCAAGATTTAGAACAGATTATTGCGAAAGAGATGGCTAGTAACATTAACTAAAAATGCCGAATCAAGTACTCATTTGTTATTACTCGTAAATAATAGGATTCTTCCATCAGGTAGTTCACTATCTTTCACTAAAAATTATTTGTAGCAATTTCTTTTTATTTCCAAAATCTTCTCAAACACTGCCCTCTAGAAAGCCAATACACCTCACAATGAAAGACGAGATCACCATATTCTACAAATCTAACAATTCACAATGTGCTCTGAATTCAGGTCTGTTTAACGCTTTGTTCTTATTTTATTCATGCATTTCACAACTGATAACATATCATGTTGCATATTTAAAGTTTTCCATACAGTCTTTCTTGGTATATAATGCAGAGGTATTTTAATACAGTATGATTTTAAAAATTTACGAGCAAAGTTGTAGTGCCATTGACTTTACCCGTCGTTGACGACGCTTTATCAGTACACACATTGACGAGTTTATTACAATATAATTTTAGATGTTTCAGGAATGATTTTACTTTTTCTATTATGTCTGGTCCTCTTGTTTTATCATGTAATAAGTAAATTCTAGCAAATTCTCTAAAATCATTTAAATTATCAATTTCTTTTATAAAATTGTATAACTGGACTACGTCGATAATGCCCGTTGCTTCATCCAAAGCAAGAGACAAGAAAGTATAATAATGGATAAAGTCTTCTATTGCTGGGATACATTCTGAGAAAATCCATTCATTGGTCTCGTAAATGTTTGCCTTGAATCAGCAATTTTTTTGCTTTCCTTTCGATACATTTATCAGCAAAATTGTGGGCAAATATTTGGAGGCAAGCCATTACAATTTCTTCTCCATCAGAATTAGGTTTCTTTGTTTTTTCTCTAAAACTAAAGCAATTTTACAAGAGGCTTCTGGCATCGCCAAGTTTTCACAACTTACTTCACCAAATATATTTTGCCCTCTTCTGATTTCTACCTGTTTTCGAAAAATCTACATTCTTTTAATAACTCAGATTCACAGCTTTATATTTCCTGCTATATTAGTCTGATGCTGTTTTTTGAGATGTCTATTAAGACCATGTCTTCTATTTTGTAAAACAGTAATTTCACAAACATTGTTAAAAGGTTTGTGAAATGGGTCTGCTATAAATAACTCCTTTTCCCACTTTTCATTAAATTCATGACACACAATATCACTTTTTGAGCTTATTTTGCTCATTTTCTTTTGCACTGTGAAGGATAAAATGATTGTAAACAAAACATATAATTACAAAGCTCTTAAAACCCAAACGTTGACAAAGAACAAACAAATCACGAATACGTCCGTTCGTATCACGCAAGATATCAGTCATAAGCAAAACAAGTTGCATGCGAGCGTAGTTTGCCAAATGTACACGTAAGAAGCTTGTGCCACTTATATAATTGAATTGAGAGAACTGTGGTATTGAATATATGAATTTAGCTATGAAGCCAACTTCAAAAGAATAAATAGGTGCAGATATCAAACGCGAAGCTTGTAATCAGCGAATGCTACATCTTTGGCGTATTCACCTCAGACTGGCCACTACAGTTATAAATGAAATATTATCTAGGAAAAAGTTTATCCAAGGCACTCGGTTGTTAGGCTCTTGATTGTTTATTAAAGTAGCATTGAGAAGCAACACGAGGATTATTGGCTACAGACCTCGTAATTTTATTTGGTTCATGAAGCAGCCCAATGTGGATCCCGTATCTCTCAGTTTTAATAATTTTTATAGCACTGGTATTAAATTTAGTTTTGGATATCTTAATGAAATCTAAAAGCCCTTATTAAAACTTTAACACATATTTTTGGAAGAAAAATTAAAAAAAAAAAAATTTAAAAAAAAAAAAAAGAAAAGAAAAAAAAAACTAATATTAACGCTTTGTAAAGTTGTTAAAATTAAAAAAATATTTACAAATATCGTGATACGTGAATATATACTGAAAAATTCTAAAAATAAATATTCTAAATACTTCTATATTACTTCGATTTAATTTCTGATGTTTCTCTATTTAAAAGGATAAAAAATTTGTTTGCAAAAGAAAGAAATATTAGACAACTGAAATCACCTAAGATTGAATTCATTAAAGAGAAAAAATAGTGTAGTGTGATAGTAAGTTTTTGAAAAGTAATAAGACAGCCTATGCGAATCAGTCATCACTAAATCTCATTATGGTTTTCAAGAATTTTTCATTGGTAATCTTTTACCATAATATGCAGAAGAAGTGTATCCAGAAGAAGTTGTTCTATGAAGTGTGTCCACCCATCAAGAGTAATTTAATTGTTTCTTCACAGCATTATTTCCATCTATGATTGAACGAACGAAAATCTAGACAATTCCCCCCCTACACACACACACCTAAGATAAATGTTGAGCACGCTTTTGCCCTGTGCATAGCTTTAAAGCTACGTTAATCAAATAACAACAAATTAAGCCGGACTTATATGAAATTCTGCATGGATTTACAGTACATTTTATACATACAATTAAAATATATTTATCACAAGTGATTAATGTACTGAAAACTAATCAATATTGGCTCTCGAAATAAAATCATCAATTACCAGTTCTGTATTACTATATAAGTGTTCAGTGTGAATTTACATAAGTAAGTTTTGATTAAAATTTTATACACTAACCATCATCGGCAAAAGGTCTGCAGTAACGATGATAGAATCCGCCAGAACAGCATTGATCTTCGCCACAAGATTCAAGAGATCCACAATAGTCTGCGCTGACGAGCACCTAGAATAGCAGGTATAACGGACACAATTATTTGAATTTGAATACAAATAATGCTGTTTAATAAAATATTGTTCGGTATAAAGAATATTTAGACACATTTAATGAGAATTTAAAAGCGTATGCATAAAACTGAAGTTCACAAAATATTTCTCAAGGAATGATGCATAATTTAGAAAAATTTTCTTAACAGAATTTATAATATGCTAGAGTGTTAAAATTTAATTTTCAAATTTTCTGGATATCAGTCAATGGTGAGGTTATCTGCATGTGACTACAAGTAAGATACTATTCTCGGTTTGTGTAAAAAGATATATCTCTGAAGGAACCAGGTGGCGCTGTTTGTCGAGAGGTCAGACTATGCAGTTTGAGTCGGAGGTGATGTTTCTTTGAGCCACGTATTCTAGTTCAGCTGCACATATTCTAGTCTTGATTTCTCTTAAGTCCCATCATATATAGAGACTGATGCGCATTGAATCTGTCGAATGTCAAAGCTCTCATGGTGATATGGTGTGTATGTTGAAAGAATGATGCCGACTTAGATGACGACCTCGTCATCTGACGTAGTTAAGCAATACTAAGCGTATTGATTGTGGTTAGCGAGCCTTTTTGTCGGGCAGAAAATAGACAACCAGATCCAGAGCTATTGAAAGTACTGTCAATTCTAGTAGAGCTAACATTAATATACCGTAGTTACGAAAACAGTTAATTTTTATTTGTTTTATTATTATAATTAATCAATTTTGATTATTAAATCATTTTAATTTCGTTAATTTTGGTTAATTAATTTTTTCTCTTGAGCGCTACTTAAATAATATGAACAATAGCAGTAAATTTAAATAATTCATCAAAAATTTGATTTCTAAAATTATAACATTAATTGTTTGTTTTGAAGCATTATTATTTTTTTTTCAATAGAAAATTTTAATTCTTTCATTTTTCAAACATATGTGCACTCAAATTTAAGAGTATAATCCTTTTTAGTTGATTATCTCAAGAAGTATAGGAAAAATTCCAATAAAATTAGATATGTATATTGGTTGATATAATACCAAAAAATATCACAGTATGAATCCATGCTGTAAAAAACATCTTATGAGTCTCTGTGCCAATCTATTCCACACCTTTAACAACACTGTTTTTATATCTTGGGCAGTTGTGAGAGGGGGAAAGCAAGTTGCAATTTACTTCCAAAATGTATCCCTATTATACTTTATATGGTTAAGTTTTAGAGATCTAGCAGGCCAATCCTTTCATCGAATATCCTAAGTTTCTAAGAATTCATTGGTCAGATCAGTACAAAGTGAACGAACGTTATCACCCATAAAAACTAAATCAGGGATTCGTAAAAGATTCCTTTCAATTTAGGGCTCCATCATGTACCTGTCAATGACATGGAGCCTGTCCAGACCATCAAACTTTCACTACCATGCGGGCTCTTTTTCAGTTGTAGGAGATCATGTAGATGATCCCTGGTTCCCTCCAAAAGGAGGCAAGGCGACAATCCGTGGTTAAACTGGATATGGATTCATCAAAGAACAAAACGGTCTCCCAATCATCCCTGCTCCAATGCTGCTGTTCTCTGCACGGGCTCTTCTGAATTCAGGAATGAATGAGATTCAAACAGCGAGCATTCTTGCAAGCAGACCTCGCTCATGTAGCCTTTTGGCACCAGATACACTTGAAACTTTGGTTCCTAACAGCTGCAGGAAATCCACGAGACAGCTGATAAGCTGTTGCTTCCCTGTTACACCCAGCTATATTGAACATGTGTCGATCTTCATTAATCACTGTGGCTCTTAGATGATCTTGCCCGAGCATTTTCTCTATGGGTCCAGACTCATTTAACTGTTTCCATAAGTTGTACGCAACATAGTACGTTACGATTTAAGTCAACAACAATCTGCATTTGAAACTGTCATGCCTCAAGTCTAATGACGACTCTTCACCATATTCCATTATCCAAAAATTTACGGTTTCTTATTTTAAACGCTCGCTTTTAAATTTCACCGTATGTTGCGAAAAAACACGCCAAATCTCCGAAGTAAACGAGAGAGAAGTGCGGAAATTAGCCCATGAGTTTACAATTCATTTTTTACATGCACAATATACATGCTCGTATTCGCTTACGTAATCGGCATTAAAAACATGAGTCTTTACTTGGAAACGTTAGTTTTATTTTTGTTCAGTACCTTTGGAAAAATTCGATTAAATATGCAAGTTCCCTTAATTTTGAGCATCAGTGCAATATTATAGTTGAATGCTAAAAAGTGTGTCATGATGATAGTAAATTCATGATTCATTTTTAATCACAATAAAAATAGGCCATATAGTGAAGATCTGATTAATATTTTTTTCAGTATATCTGAATGCTTACTGTCGAATGAAATAGCATCCATTTGAAAAAAATACAGGGTGCTTCGAAACTCATGGACAAAAAAATTTAAGGGGTGAGAGAAAACATCTAAAAAAGCATTTTTCACCACATAATGAATGCACAGGTAGAGAACAAATGGATAACAGCTAGATGGTGCTGCGATGGAAAGCACTAAGCGCGAGTTTTCTCACACATCGTCATTTCTGCCGTAGATTTCAGGAGGCATGGTGATGTACATTAATCAGGAAAAAGCCATGCCTCCAGAAATCCACTGTAGAAATGACGGTGTTTAAGAAAATTCCAGCTTTATGATTTCCATTACAGCGCCGTCTAGCAGTTCATCACCTGCTCTCCGCCTATACAATGTATGATGAAAAATGGTTTGTTTAAATGTTTTCTATCAACCCTTAAATTTTTGCCCATGAGTTTCAAAATATTCTGAATCTGATTGCAAGAGTGCATATAGAAATTATTTATATTTAATTCATATAGAAAAATGTTTTTTGTCTTTTTATCTAACAAAAATTTTTAAGGTAAATAATTTTTTAAAAAATTAAATTATTTCAGTCTTTACTAATTTAATTCTGAAATTAACTATCCAAATTATTTTAAAAAAACATTTATTTCTGAATATTTAAGCATATGTGTTTTTCAAACGCAATTTTTATTTAAAAAAATAATGTTCTACATTTTAAAATAATCGTTTAGTAAGATTTCTCGAAAAACTGTTACATCAGGAAAATTTAGGAAAACTTCGTAAAAAATAGTAAGTGTATTTTATGTATTATTATACGAATTGAGAATGGCACACATAATATAGAGGTGAAAAATTGTACTCACTCTACTGATTTTAAGATTATCTCGAGGAATTAAATTTCTTGTAAATGGTCAAAAATTTCAGGGAATGATTAAAATTAAGAAAAATTAATAGAATATATATAAATTCAATGAAAACAAAAAAAAAACTGATTTCAAATTTTATGTTTCATTAAAATATTAATTAGTATACTTAAAAATGTAAAATAACACAAGTTAATTTATTTTTAAGTTTAATTTAAGTAAAAATACAAATAAATAAATGCATGTTTAAGAACTGAATTAATTTAAATTAATTAATTTAAACATTGAGTTAAAAAATTTGCACATTATTTACTTACAACGCAGGTCAAAAGAAAACATATCAAAATGCCCTTCATTGCGATGATATTTCCTAGAACTATGAAAAGGCGAGGAATAAATTAGTTAACAATTCTTATCCTCTTTTATTTATTTGAATGAAAAAAAATCTCAACAGATGGATTATGGAATTTTAACAGGTGTTCCTAAAACATCAATCAACTTTACCAAAGATAAAATTTTCAGAGATTTAATAAAAGAGCTGAGTTTTGCTTAGTAGACACGAAAGCAAAAATATCTAAAATAGGTTTATCTAAACTTCACAATAATCTTGAATCTCGACTTAAACTGATTAAAAAAATTTAAGAAACTGAATCGTTTTTACGAGTACATATTCAATAACTTATTCTAAAAATGTAATGTATTAAAGGAAATTCTAATAATAGGGTGTAAATATTAAAAAATTCTTTGTAAAAATTTGCAAAGAACATATATAGTTAACAACCTAAGGGGCGCTTTTTTTATAATTATTATTAAATCACTCAATTAAATGTAAGAATTAAAATAAATAATGAAATATCGAGAAAAGCACATTAGTAAACTTTTCTGTTATTAAAACTAAAGGAAACGATAAATTATTAAATTGAATATATTTAAGCTAAATGTAATTAAAATTAAAGCAAACGATAAATTATTAAATTGAATATATTTAAGCTAAATGTAATTAAAATTAAAGCAAACGATAAATTACTAAGCTGAATGTAATTAAATTTAAAGCAAATGATAAATTATTAAATTCAATATAATTGAGCTAAATGTAATTAAAATTGAAGCAAATGTGATCCACCTAAAACAATTGCCCCTTGGGTGGCTGAAAAAATTATAACAAAAATCTAAGAGATGTGAAAAAATTGAAGAAAAATAATGCAGCTGTGGCCAATAAATTAGCTGTGACCCGATGGAAATTGAATGATATAGAGATGGTGATTCTTTATGCAGCATTTATTCTTTTTAAAATATTATGATAAAGTACTCAAATTTCTGTCTGTTTCTGGCATCATTTTAACCTTATATAAATATATCTTTACTTTTGTTAGATTCCCTGTATTTCGAGCTGCATTTCATGAATGGAGTTTTAAGGAATAAATTTTGTAAAAAGTCTCACCGAATGAATTAAATTAAAATAATAATAATAATAACAATAAACTTATATAAGGGAACACGAATTACTTGTGCCTTATAGCAGAACTGATACCAGTATTATTGTTATCTGTTAAAAACATCAATTACTGATTTTTTTTTCTTTAGTGATTTAATCTAAAATATATTCGAAGAAGAGATCTTATAAGTGAAAATATAATAAAATCTCAAGAGAAAATGTAAGAAAATCTCATGTTTGTCCAACTCCATTCCAAGACGATGATGAAAGTTGTCAAACAACATATCATACTCTTACAAATCTTATGAGATTGCGACTAAAAATGCAATTACGAGTATAAGTATTACAAATACAATATTAATGTACCAATAATTTTCAACGCTGAATTTGTGAATAACTTAGCTCAGTTTTTTTTATTTGATGGAGGATGAGAAGAGAAATGAGAGATTCATAAAATTCTTTCGAATAATTGTATTTACAAATTTCTCCATGTGAGTATTATGTACGATGGTATTAAGGGATTGCAGTATCACTATATAAACCAGTTAACCAGAAAATTATAAATTTTAGCCTCAGATTATTTTCGGTGATTCTATATTATTTTAACAGGTATTCGATAAATTACACACAAATCTATAAAACATTTTTTGTACTTATTCGTTGTATTGCGGTAGCTTTGGCATTCTTTAAACAATGCTTTACCCGTAATAATATGTGAAAGAAAATCACTAGTGATGTTAAGCGTCAGGAATCCAGTTAGCTGTGATCAAATCTGAAACAATTTTTTCTACGGCGAGATAATTTTGTACAAAAATTAGATATCATAATCAGGAAATTAAGGTTTTTATTAGTTATATTTGACACTCAGATCATTTGTTTAATCGTATATTTTATAATAGTTTGCATTGACAAAAAAATATTTTGTATAAAAATTATTTATAATTTTTTATGAAATTGGTGAATTTTATTTATATTACAAAGTGTGTTTTTAAATAAGTACCATTTCTAAATATAGCAGCTGCAGCTCCAATGTCGCCACTCCACATAGATGCACTGAGTACCTATATTTGTTGGTTAATCACAGACGCTAGCATGGAAGCTTTCGTCCGTGTTTAGCTATGATTGTGTACATTTATTTCACATTTGAAATTTCGTGCGTATTTCATACTTGAAATTACCACCAATTGTGAAATACGCGCAGACTCGTTTTCTACTTGCAAAGGAAGTGAAAGCTACCGAAATTCATCTGTAGTTTAATGAAGCTTTTGGAGGAAACGCTATGATTCATTTGCCTCATATGATTATGATTTCATTGCCTCATATGGCTGCAAATAACACGATCTCCCACAACATAGGCCTTATTTAGCGGCTAAAGATGGCTACTTATACCTATACTTGAAAAAGAATTTAGGCTGCCTGTGTCATGACAAGGATGATATTGTCAAAAACGGAGGTGCTACAGTGGTTAGCCGTCAAGGTAGATTTCTATGAGGATGTAATATAGAAGCTGGTTGTACGATATGAAATGTGACTTAATAGAGGAAGTAATAATATTGAATAGTAGATCAAGGTACAGACTTTCTTATAAAATAGTAGGGAAGAAACTGCCCTATCTTTCATATCAAAATGGTACTTACTTAAAAAACACACTTATATTAATTTTCGGAATAAATTTATTTTTATGTACTTTTGTTGCAGTTACAGGATTCAAATAAAAAATGTTTTACTATTATGAATTTTTATTTTATAGCCATGTTTTGAACAAGTCCCGGTAATTTACGGGTACACTAATATTGCTCAAAAATTTTACTGAATTACAGATATTGGAAAAAAATCTGTAAATCTGTAATCACTAACTGGTATATATTTATTAAACTATTAATGCAGTTACTTCTTTTACTAAATAAATAGTGCTTAAATGTTTTGCTCCCTCATTTCGTTCTCAGTCTTCTGTTGGTCTCACACTAAAAACACATGCTACAAAGTTTAATAAATATGAAAACAAAGAATTGGGTTAAAATAACAGAAATGAAAATATATATGGAAAATATATATATATGGCCCTATCATAAAAGTTGCGGTAAAGCTACAGCGCACTGTCACTCTTGCTGCAAGCAATGGAAATCATTTAACAACATTGGTATTCGCTTTCGCCGAAATCCGACAGATGATCGAGTTCACTCGTCCGTTTGAATAAATATATGCTTCTTCGCTCCACAGAATATTCTAGGGAAAAGAATCATCCACTTTCCTTCGCGCAATAAATAGTAGTGCAAATGTTAGCCGAGTTTCTGTATCACATGCAATAGCTGTTGTGTTTTTTTAATCTTGTAAAGGTAGTAGCGTAATATGTTACTCACAACTTTTCTCACCATGTAAGTTAGCGTGTCGACTTCCTTTGTAAGAGCTGACAAATTTGCATTTCCACTGGCGACTTTCTTGATTAATTTACTGCAGCAGTACAAAGTCTTCAACGCTAGAATTATTCACTTGTTTCCGTCCTCTGCCGGGAAGAATATTGAGTCTTCCTGTTGTCTCAAATCTTTTAATCATTTTGCAGACGCCACGATCAGACACTCGTTCCCATCAAACATTTTTCTGTCTCCAAAATTTTCGAAAATTTACAGTTGAGTTATTATTTCGATAAAATTATTTGACGAGAAGAGTCTTTTCTTTCAATGTTAACATTTTTCACAAAGCGTAGTTTTAACGCCTTTCAGTAACAATCTTGTTCAGTGTCAAAAGAATCATAGGCACTAATTACATTTTTAACATGAAGCGTATTTAGGGTTTTGTTAGGAAATTGTTTTAGTGTAATTAAAAATAAACTCAAATGAGCTATTCAAATTTGCTTCAATAATAGAAACAATCTACAAAAATCGTCTTAGGTATTGAAGGAGTGCTACATATTGACGAAAATTCTAATATTTTTCCCAGTTCACACAGAACATCACTCGTACTACATGCTTGTAAAATTGCTTAGTTGAAAGCCGTAGAACCGACTCTAGAGCCTTCTGAAAAGGATAATTTTAATTACGATAATCCTGTACTTTCTTTTATTTTTTTTCCTTTCTTTCACATTTTGTTTTTGCACAGATGGATATTTTAAATTCAAAAACTCTGTAACAAAATTATTCATTTTCAGCAAGAGCATTTATCGAGTTAAATGAATTTTGATAATTTACTCCTATTTGTTATTCAAATATTACTGATAGAGCTGAACTAGTTCATAGAAAATTATTTGAAAAGGCACTTACATACAGTTGATGATATTCTCACATCTGAGCATCTCCAGGCCAGAGGAAAAACAATAAAAACTATTCACTAGAAAATATTTCCCCGTTCTCTGCTTTTCTGAATCGAGAACAGATGCATCTATTATTAACACAATATTATCGATCTTCTAAGAAAAAATAATAACTCTTAAGAAAAACATTACTGTTTTCAATCATTCTTGAATTCGAATACATATTATGAACATGTTAACTGATGCTACAGCCGACTTCATAATCTTTATGCATATCATATCTCTTCGTACAGAAAAGCCCTTGCACGAGTAAGAAAAATTTTCGTTGGAAGAACAAATTTGCTTATTCCTTTTATCAAGATCAAATGTTTAAGCTATCAAATACCAAAGTAGTATGACGCTAAGTTCATAGAATGCCACTGTAGTATCGACGGTAAATGTCTCTAAGGTTGCGAGTTTCCTGTCGGCGATATTCAAATCAAACCACGCGTTCGAGTTCAGATTCCACTATAAACCTGTAGAGTGGAATAATGGAAACTACTTAAAGATCAATCAAAGCAGTTCTAGAAATATTCACTTGTACTGTGTAGAATTTACAAGAGTGGGTATCTACACTTTGGTGTCTCTGTTCCCTCCACTTTTCCGCTGCTCAAAAACACAAAGTAGATCGCCAATAGAGAAATACTTCAATTCAAACCAATCAATCGACTGACTTTAATCCGAATAGTCACTGCGAAGGTTCTTACACTTGAAAAAAGTAAATACTCGCATTCAAACAATTAAGAATTAAGTTCAGAAGTAAATGCTTAAACGAATAAAACAGAATATTCAAAAGTTGTGAGAAAAAAATCCATTCAACTATCTTACAAGAAATACAGTTTTTCAATTCTTAAGAAATTATTTAGAAGAGTAAATCAGTAACAAAAAATAACAAAGATTTACAATAAAAATAAATTAAGTAATGGGTCCAAACATGTTTTGAAAAACATTTATTGATTTGCGGGGGCGGGCGGGGGGGGGGGGGGGGGGGGGGGGGGGGGGTACACAACGTAGAAAACGTTTGATAATAAATTAGGTACTTCTGAGAAATATTCAAAATGTACTGCTCTTGCTCGAAATATATTGCGTGATTTGTACAGTTAGAAAGTAACATGTTTGAAAGAAACACAAATTTCTTCAAAGAAAAATTTTTAAATAAAAAGAAAAGAAACTCAGAAAAATTTCAGAATTCATATTCCTCAGAAACATTTAATTTGAAAACAAAATTTCTTTTTAATTACCACTAAAAGCAGAAAACAGTAACATTTTTATTTGATAATTTGTTTTTACAAAGACTTAAATGAATCACTTGTTAACTCAAAAAACGTTAAATAAGTCTTAGTATAGAACATTCACAAAATTAAGTCATTGTTTTCAAAAAATTTCTGAAAGTTAAATATTGCTTATAAATTTAATTCTATGCACATTTATGATACTCTACATATATCTAAAAAAAATTAGTAATATTCCTAAGCAACTTATGAGATGACCTAGTTCTCACGAAAGTCGTATTAAATTTAAGTTCAATGACGAAGCAAAAATGCGATCGAATATTATAATATTGTTACTAAGTGGCGTAACATTAGGAAATCGCATATGTCCGTGATACAATACAATAACTGGTGTAATGTGGTCCCTAACTGGTTGCATTATCTGCGCCATTGAAATGGCGTTACACAAACACTCTAACGCCATTGATGGTTTGAGACCTCTGCAAACATTAAAAACCGAGACTCATAGTCCAGCTCTCGAGTAGAATGATAAGAGTTTTCACAGCACTTTCCGTTTTCGTGCTCGCGATTTTGAGTGCATCCACCTGACGTAAAAAAAAGAAGTGATGTCGACATTGCATACGTTTGGGAACATATGATTAACGTATGTTTGATATTGAGATTTTCAAACATCGTAGCGGGTTCAAAGATTTTTTTTTTGCTCGGCAAGAATCTATATAAACAAACTCGTCTTTGTGTTAAGTCATAAGAACAATTCAGGTATCTAAAGATGGTTTATAACAAAATTAATCTAATAAGAAGCTCTGAATTGATGAAAAGCTGGGTAATAAAACTTTAGGCGAATGGTATTCATCAGCTCTAAATTAAATGGTATGTTTTTATTTCTTCTTGATTTTGCATGATTTAATAACAAAATTTAGAAGGGAACAATACTTAATTTTGTATTTGTAGCTTTGGTTTCATAAATGGTTTATTAACTGCAGGGGGGATTATATATATATATATATATATATATATATATATATATATATATATAT
>BMAW01028079.1:106392-130541 GCA_019974015.1 Nephila pilipes
TAAAAGAAGAAAATGCTTAAATATGAAAACACATGATAGCTTTTGAAGCACAAATTTTATTGATAACAAATGCGAATTTTTAAAAATAAGCTATTTTGATGATTACAAAGAGCAATACGTAACTGAACGGCATACCGGATTCATTCAAAAGGTATTTTAAATTTTTTTAAGATATTTTAAATTCTATATAGCCTTCTTAAAATATTTTAATCTAAAATGTATGTCAAGAAATTCCTAAATTTTTCAAGGTTATAACTTCTCTATATAATGATGATGATTCTTATTCGGTACAATGCAAACATATATTAATGTACAAGATTTGTTTTTTCATCATATTATTTACGTAAGTGAGAACTTGCTTTTCATTTTACACTGAGTCACAAAAGTAAGTATGCACAGTAATAGTATTGATGCTTTTCAAGGAATAAGAGATATATAATCCTATTACATTCAAAATTTGAATGTATTTAAAAAACAGCTTACTTAAATTTAATTTTAATTCGGAAAATATCACCAAATAATTTGCAAAAATAGATTAATTTAAAATTAATATGCAATTCGTGTCACAAAAATAAGTTTTCAGACGAAACAGGAAACGAGAAAAAAAGATAATTTTTACAAGCTTCTTTTGCAAAATATAAAAATTAGTAATTAGCAGGGTAGCCTTTGGCTTTTAACCCTGCTTTTAATCTTGATTACATTATGTTCTCTAAATTTTGGGTCACAGGAGATGTTATTTTCTGCTACTCCTCCAAAAGTGCTCTTCTGAGATCATTCTTATTTTTTTTTTTATCTCTTGTTTCCTAATTTGTCTATCAAGTTAATTCCACAAGTGTTTGGTGGGGTTAATATTGGGTGACTTAGGAGGTTTTCTGAGCTGTTTTTGAAAATTGTAGAGCAGCCATTTTTGTACAGTTCGAGCAGTATGTTTTGGATCATTATCTTGCTGAATGATAAACGATTTATGAAGTCCTAATTTTGCTCAGATTATCATTTAAAATGTTCAAATAGCTTAATTGATTCCTTTTTCCATAAATTATTATTAAATTGCCTACTCCAGAAGCTGACATGCAACCCCAAACCATAATTGAACCACCGCCGTATTTAACAGTTCCTCTCCTGTTCTTTGGTTCGAGCTCTGCATTTGCTTCTCTCCGCACTTTTTGGTGTTCATCTGATACATAAATGTTGAATTTACTCTCATCTGAAAAAATTGCAGAACTCCAAAAAATCTGGTCCTGTTTTACATTCTTTTTTGCCAGGATAAGTCTCTTTTGCGATTAACTATGCTTACGAGTGGTTTTCTTCACATGTTCCGACCATGGTGTCCTGCTTTTCGTAGCACATGTCAAATTGTCTCAGGATTGCGAAATTTACCTAAATGGTTTTCTACATCACATTTTAATTTGGGAGCACTAATATTTGGATTTTTTCTTACTTTTTCTAATACAATCCCAACTTTAACTATCGGTGAATATGAGTGATTGACCAGTTCTAACCTTGTTTCTTGTACTGGCCTCTGTCCGAAATTTTTCAATAACTTTTTGTACTGTAGCAGGACTTTTTCCGATGATCTTAGAGATTTCCCGTTAAGACTTGCTTTCCTTGCGCAGTTTTATAATTAAATCTTGCAGATCGTGTGGTAGGTCCTTTCCTCGTGGAGCCATTAGTAAATTATATAATTATTTAGTGTCTAACTTAGAAAATTGCAGGAAAACCTTCAGAACTATCCGTAACATACAATATAATCATACAGAATTGTAACTAGACTTTTAAATGACTTACAACCTTTAAATTTCCAGATTACTTTTAATTTTATGTATTACAAACTTTTTGATGTAAGTTTTTACTGGTAGATAAGAAAATGATCTTTGAAATTGTTAAGTAAATTAAGGCAAAATTCATTTTCCATTTTCTTGAAGTGTAATTCGTAATCAATATGGTATTTTCGCCAAAGATATATATATATTTATATCTAGTATTTATTTTAAAAATTTGGACTTTTTGACTTGAGCCATGAGGTGCATCCTTACTTTTGTGACTAAGTGTATGTATTTCCCACATTAAAATTTTAAAAAATATGTGCTTTTTCGAATCCTCCAAGTAAATTACGTTGTTATTTTAACAATGAACTAACATAAAATGAATCAGCTTATAAAAGTATTTAAAATATATATTTATAGAATTGGAATGTGTTTCAAGAAGTTCCTGAGATGTTTGTTTTAGTTCCAGCTTTACTTGGACTCAAAGGCAACCTTGAAATGACTTTGGCTTCTAGAATCTCTACCTTAGTAAGCACTCAAATTTAATTTTCACGTAACGGGAAAAAATCCATTATACTTTTAATAAATTATTGCTTTTTAATTCATATATATAATATCAAGAAAACTACTTTTTAAATAATTATTTCTAAATCTCTAAACGCTTATTAATTCTTTTATTGTTGCGAATTAAGTATTTCTCCTTATATATGATTTTAACAAATTTGGTTTATTTCTTATAGATACTATATTTAGAACTTTTTTTTTCTCCTTGCTTAAGTAAATTTTTCACTTCATGATTTCAGGCTAACCTTGGATCCATTGATACTCCCAAAGAACAATGGAGAATGGCATTCGGGAATGTGTGTCTTTTACAGGTACGATCTCTTGTGCCTTTTCTAAATTTAAAAAAAAAAATATTTCAATGTTTATTGGTTGATTATGGGGGAAATTGTATATTACACATTTGATAATCTCCATGAAAAATGAATTATTTATTCATAATGAAATGTTTAAGTATTCAAACATTTCTAAATACTTCTAAGTTTTGATTTTCAGACATGAAAATTTATAATGCATTCAGCTTATAATGCATTTCAGCTTTAATTATTCACATATTCCTATATATTTTTATCATGAAAAAGCAATTTTCATCGCTTTCTAAATATTAAATTGACTGAAAAAGTAATTAAATAAATTATTTCTCAATACTTCTGTTTCCATTATGTAATTAAAATCAAATCCTATCATCAACTCAGAATTTTCTTAAAAATAATTCAGTATTTATTTATTTATTCATTTTTAAAATTTCAGGAGAGGGAGGTATATTACAGCGCCATGTAAATACATAAAATAGTTGAATTTTTATGCAAAACATTAGTCAAACGGGGGCCCGCTTATCAGGCACTCTGAATTTGTGAACATAATGTTAATCCTTACGGTGTTTATAGTTACCTTCTCAAACCTAGTCACTTGCATTTATAATAATATAATAAAATGCATTCGGAAAAAATTAAAAAGGAAAAATTTTCTATTTGTTGGCTTTTTTCTCCTGGTTTTGAAAGTATATTTATTTATTTATATATTTTTAGATACTCTTCAGTGGGTCGCAGATCGTTCAAAAATATTCAATAAAGAAAATCAGAGAAAATAAACAAGCAAACAGATATATATGTTCTTTTTATTTTTTTATATATATACTTCATTACACATTAAATCAATTCAACAGTTTAGATTTGAGGAGGTAATTAGAAATTTCTCAGGATTAATACGAATTCAAAAAAATGGTTGGTAGACGAGATCCTTAATTCTGACGTACAATAATGACAAATAATCAAAAATTAAGGCAATAAAGTAGTAATTGTATAGTATAATATATAATAAGAATCTTTTTTTTTTCAGTGTCAGTCTCTTGTTCTCGGTTTGATTGCATCTGTATTTGCTTCAGTGGTTGGTTGGATTCGAGAGGGAGAGTTGAATGTTCACAACATACTTTTACTATCATCCAGTAGCTTAGTAACAGCATCTGCAGCTAGCTTCCTTCTAGGTAAGCATTTATTTATATCTTCTTAAATATTAAATGAGATTAACGAAACCTTACTATATTAAATGTGAAGGGCAGACAAGAATTAGTGGTGAATGAATTAAAGTTGATGTTTTTAGCGCAAGAGCCCAATCTAGCTATGTTGCTCCAAACAAAGTGAAACTATGATCTTAACGTTTGAAAAATTAGAACAAAGACAAAAATTGGCTTACAAGAAAAAGGGGCAAGAATAGAGAAAGATCGCTTAGGTATCTTGGGGGCGCGTTATCCTTGTTTACCAAAGACAGTAAATTGCATTGAAAAGAAAAAGATCACAAGGTTTCTATTGTGCATGAGATGCCCGTTCTTACTAAAGAAAATAAATCTTGAGGGGACGAACAACTAGAAAAAATTTCTTCATTTTTGAAAAAGTATTTATTTATACGAGAAATTTTTTCCCCTTATCCTTTGTTCTTACCAAATCAGAAAGTTTTTTCCTCTTACCAGTATTTCAAATCTATATTTGTAATTAAATTATACAAAAATATTTTTGATTTGTAATGTTTCAGTTATTCATTGAAGAAAGGGTATCACGCAGAGAGAGAGATTTATCGCAAATAGTAACTTGTTTTTGAATCAATATATTGTGAAATTACTTTTTTTTTCCGAGATACATATAGAGATTGAAACTCTTATAATATGTACACTTTTTAAATTTTTTTGCAGAAAGTGTCGTAAATATTTGTATACTTGAATTTAAGAATCAAGCATCTTATTGACCTTTAAGATTGCAAAATATTTTTAAATCATAGAATGTATTAATTCCTTAATTGTGATTAAGTATTTTTGTAACTGTAAATATTTATAAGATGGGCTTTGAAATTATAAAATAAAAGCTATATTGCCAAACAGCAATTTCGCTCTCAACAGGATACTACATTATAAAGTAACATTTTTTATTTAAAAAAAAGAATACCTTTATATAATCCGAATTTAAGCCTTGTTTTCTAAAACGCAACATTTTATACAATACTATCTTTGTGAGTCTTGAAAATTCTTTCGAAATCTAAATTCAGAAGCGCACTCCTTTGAAAAACTGAGTAATCCGGGTAATGATGTCACAGCTATTCGACATCTTATTGATTCTAGATTATAAAACGTACGTCAACCCTTAAAAGGATAATTTGACGAAAGTCCACATAGAGTTTCTCTTTTTTTTTTTCCAAGATAAAATATATTCACCTTTTAGAGAGATGATTGTGAATGATAGATAAGCGAAATGAAAATGGTAGAATGTTCGACAGATAAAATATTCCAGAACTCTTCATCAAAATGTATTGTTTTTAAGTACTTCTCGTTCGAAGTTCGCAATTGTGATATGATGAGAAATTTATTTTTTTTTCCTACAGGATAATTTCAGTTTTTTCAACAAAAAAAATAAATAATGAGGGTAAATTAATAAATATGTAGGAAATAGCTATCTTTATTGCACGTTTTATAGAAAATCCCAACATTTTATATATTGGACTCTTCCAGAAAATACAAAGCAAATACAAAAATAAAACATATCAGTAAAATGATAAACACTTTTCAAATATTCTTAGTTTTTTTTTTCCTCGGAAAATAAGTTAAGATACAAATGATACATAAGTTATTTTTCCAAAGAAAAAGTGTTTAATTCTTCCATAAATGTTCACGACAAAAGGGAAAGTTTATGTTGTTAATACGCTACGTAAAAGAAAAGAAATATTTATTCAAAAAATTCATATTCTCATTTATTATCTCTTGAAATTAATTTGTGTAGTAATGAATTTTATTGACTTTTTACAAAAAAGTTTCCCAAATCTAAAGTAGTTAATACAGTTTTATTAATTTTGATATTACTTTGTGTTTGATTAATTTTGAGGATGCGAGTTTGTAAATCGATTCCTTGATAAAGAAGGGGGGAGGAGTTAAATTTTGCAGTGCAGTGTAAATTTTTTTAGTAATTTATTTTTCTAAAAAAAAACTACGAGAAGAACATTTGAGAATGCGAAATTCAATAAAATCTCAAAATATTTAAAAACTCGTGATTAATTATATTATTCCCTTAAAAATGTGTGATGATTATTATGCATTCATGATAATACAAGGTTAATCAAAATGAATCACCCTATTTTAATAATCCAAATTTTCAAAAGTAAACGACACAGAATGATAAGTAAAATATGAATGCAAAGGGAAAATGTTGAAGAGTTATATTTTGAAAAACAGATGGGCCTCACGTGTTCCTCGTGAAGCTTTTTCACGAAAAATGTTTTATAAATGCTTTCACGGTACTACCTCGCTGTTGGATCGATCGCAGTGGATCACATGCCTCGATGTTACACAGCTGGCCACCTGAGACACTAAATATGTCCCTGCGCGATTTCTTCCTATAAAGAATTGTTAAAGTGTGTGAACCCCACTATTTCCTACAAACTCATGTGAACTTAAGCAACGAATTTATTTCTACTCCTGTACTGTCAATTACCACTAACACTTTACAACATGTTTGGCAGGAATTTACATATCAAATTGGCATTATACGTGTAACTAATTAGCATTATACGAGAAGCTATATGGAACACTTGTAAAAAAAACTTCCATCTTTTTCCTTTGCATTCATGTATTACTTATCATTCTGTGACGTCTACTTATGAAAATATAGCATTTTAAAATCGGATGAATAATTTTGAATAACTCTGTATGTAAGTAAAACATGAATACAAAGGGAAAATGTGGAAGGTTTATATTTTGAAAAATAGATGGCCCTCACATGTAATTCATGAAGCTTTTTCTCGAAAACTATTTTATAAATACTTTCACGGTACTAGCTGAGGACCCGTGAAAGATCAGCTCCACAATCATTCTAAGAATAAAAACAAAATCCATTTGGGGCTATTTTTGAACTGATTATTTCTCAATTGATTAGTTATAGAATATCAAGGACTCAGAACCGTAGCCGGGGTTTTAAAAAAATACTTTTAAAATACCGAAGCTTTTAAGTGCATAATTTCAATAGCAAATAGCGTTTTGAATATTAAAAAATTCCTTTTGAGAATGAAAAAAAAATGAATTTAATTCCAAGCCGAAGGCCATCGAGAAGCGCTAAGACACCAAACGATTGAAAAATAGTTAGTTTTAAATAGTTTTTATTATCGGTGATAGATAACATTTTACGGTATTTATTCGATCAAATATTTGTTTCGTAATTTTTTTTTTCCTTTTTTATGTCTCGTATTCCATTATACCATGAAGTGCCCTTACTTTGTCAGAAAAATTAAAATTTCGGGTATCTAACGATACACTTACACACAGGAAAAGAATTATCCAACTAGGATTACATTCTAAAGTGTAACTATGCAGCACATTTATTTCCATTATTATAATTTCTTTAAATATAATTTTTTTTATCATTCATGATATTTTTTTCTCCTTTCGTAGGATCTATTACCATCTTCGTGGTCGTGTTTTCTCGTAAAATTAACATAAATCCTGATAACATTGCCGCTCCGATCGCAGCCTCACTTGGAGATGTGGTTACATTGGCTCTTTTGTCATTCATCTCCAGATTCATATTTTCTAGATCAGGTAAGCAGCTTTTTACTATTAGATATATCGAACAATTGAAAATATTTTATTCATTATTTTTATGAATTTACTAAAACGACTTGCTCATTCAATGATGTCCCTATTTATACTTCATATAATAAAATTTAAAATCCTTTTTATTATTTTAATTATATTCTAAGCGATAAGAATTTATTTCATTTTGACTATCATACCCCAGAATTATGACGCAAAACATTTCAAATGTAGTTCAGTACTCAATGCTTTAATCTTATTTGATGCATTTCAAAATACCTAATACAATCCCCGTGAATGCTGTTCAATAATTTTCAAGAAAAAGTATCCAAGAAATAAGAGAATCACAAGAAATCTAATTAAGAATTTAATCATCCTTTTATACAGAAAACTCATTTATAGCTCTCAACTTGAAACGAATAGTAAAAATAAGCCTTTATTTGGAGTGAACGCAATAAACGAAATATAATGAAGAGAAATAAACTGAAAGTTATAGGTTGTTACAAAATCTAACCTTAAATCTAGACTCACTATAAATATCATTACTTAAAAACCATCATCAATCATCTTGGATCCCAAAATATATGCTGAGTTCTCTCAATTCGTTACATTTATATTGTCAGTTATTGTAAAGTACATGTAGTTCACTATTCATGTTCAGCATTTTCAATCTAACTGTAGTTATAATATTCGGTTATAATAAATATTTTTTTTATTTGGTACATATTCAAAGCAAAGTTTAACAATGCGCACGATAAGTGAACAAATGCACTGTCACGTTCTTAAAGTGAAAATTTTAAGATTCTGATAACATTATATACAGTAGTTTCATATTTACATATTTAAATTTCAGGTGAATATGTGTGGGTGGAAGGAGCCGTCCTGATTGCCCTTTTGTGTTCAATTCCCTTTTGGGCCATTCTTTCTTACAGAAACATGTACACAAGGCACGTTCTCTATTCTGGATGGATTCCAATTATTAGCGCAGTTGTCATTTCTAGGTATTGCTCATCGAAATATTTACCATTATTTATCGCATTATGAACCAACACATGTATTGTCTAAAATTAAAATGTTTCCAAACACCTATTTAAATTCAATTCTAATCTGTTAAACTATCGTATAAATACCCATGAGTTTCCTTTGATTGTATAACATGTAACTTATTTTTCATTTCTGGTGCAATATTTAAGCAAACGCATTCATGAATTTTGTTTTTTACTTTTTTAAAGATAAATCATATAAGCAACTGAAGAAAACTATAGAAGGTCATTCATTCTCTTAAAAAAGGATGCTTACGAAAAATAAAGTTGTTTTAAAAAATTCGAGCATACTTTAATCAAACTAAAAAGAGAGAATTATTTTAAGCGGAATGAAGATAAACATTTGAAACATAAAAGTCATCAGATAAAAATGTATAATACAGAACAAAGTATCTAATCTGTTACCGATTTGTGCAGATAAATATACTAAAGAAGTTTATTCTTCCTCATAAAATAATTTTTTTTTTCTTTTTTTGAGAAAAAATAATGGAAAAAACATATGTAGTCAAATATATTAAATACAAATATGTGAACTGTGTATATATGGAAATACAATTCTTTACTTTATTTTAATTATTTTTATGATATATTACATTATACAAACAATTCTTATCATAACAAAAGGTAAGTAAAAAAATTATTTCGTATCTAACTTAAAGAAATGTATAATTTAATTCACATAAATTCTGCCTTCAAAAATTTATGCCAACAATATGAATAGAAAATTCACTATGAGAAACTGAATCAAAAACTTCCAAAAGTAATTATTATTTTTTTTTTTAGTGGAGGAGGTTACATCTTAAATTTTGCTGTCGCTAGGTTCAAAGAAATTGCAGCCTGTCAACCAGTTATAAATGGTAAATAAACGTCTTTTGAAAATAAAATTGTTTTTCCGTTTAGTAATACATTAGATATGTATTGTAATAATATATAGTAATATATACTGGAATAAACTGAGTTAAGACTATGCCTGGTATAGAGAATAAGTTTCTAAAATTATTTTTTCCTTAATAATCATAGAATACTCTTCTTTCTCTGGAACATAAATGAAATTGAATTTTGAAATTCATAACATGAAGTGGAAAATAATATATTGTCAAGAATTAAAAACTATTAATAAAGTTTAAGATTTACAATAAATATTAATCATAAACTGTAAAAAGATTTGATGGAACTAATACAGTTTAAAATTTTCATTTATATCAATTAATATACTTCTCTTCCAAAATATTCTGTACGTCCTTCAAATAATCACTTTAAAAATGTTTTTTTTATACATCTTCCAATGAATTTTTATTGACTAGTATTTATTTCAGGTTGATGAGTTAAATTTTTTGCTTTTTTCTTCAATTACTTCTACTTACAGGTGTCGGAGGAAACTTAGTTGCTGTTCAAGCATGCAGGATCTCAACTTATCTTCACCAAAAAGCATTACCCGGATCACTTGAACCAGGTGAACTTTGCGTCAGCCCTTTTGTAGCCTGGTTGGGAAAGAGTAAGTTGCAATTGCTACTATGTTAAACATTAAATTTTCGGTGTAATTAAAATGATATAAACTACACACGTGCGCATATATATATTTAGCTTGTCAAAATGACTGATTTCGTACATTTTATTGTTTCTTATGATTTTTGTCAGTCGAAATCAGAGACAGAATAAGAGCAATATGAAATATTCACTCCCCTTTTCTGAAAAATTATCAAATAAATTAAATAATTTTTTAAATTTTATTTACACAGCACTTTCTGTGGACAAAAAAATAACAGTACATTTTTAATATAAAAAATACATACATTTAAATTTGTTTTATCTTTGAAACGGTAGTAAAATTCACTACAAATTTGGATGCAAAACTTTTTTGTGTGATCATATTATAAGAAAAGAGATTAACTTATTTGAATGAAATTAAAATCAAAATTGAGTAGTTTTTATTACATGTGAAATTCTACAGCCTGAATTTAAACTATATTTCACTGCACATGAGCAACCATCTAAATTTAATTTCCGTAATCAGTCAGTAAGTTAACCAACAGATTAATTAATAGTTATTAACAAATTCAAAGTGAAAACATCCGAGGCAATAAAAATGCAAAAAAAAAAGAAGAAGAAGCCCATATAGTTGGCTATACCTTTGTTAAGAAACCGTTTTTACCCAGGAAGATGACATTAAGCTTTCCGTGATTTGACAAGGTTTCAAAAATACATCTTAGTAAAGTAGTGCTTTCAAAAATTATAGTCATGTTCACTTAGAAATATAAATATATATCACATTATATGTATTTTATTGCTAGTTTTACAATAGTATATTTTCAAATTTTAATCAATCTTTTAAAGTAATGATACGCGTCATTTGTCATTTAAAGAGCAAATATTCGATTTAATTTCATTAGAGTTGCATTGTATCCGTATACTGAGCACAAAAGCTATTTACTCTAAATTAGATATCGGATCAAAACATCGTCGGGGGGCCGAAAATGCCTGATTGCCGGATAAGTGAATTGCCGTATTATGGAGAGAGTTGTGTGTGTGTGTGTGTGTGTGTGTGTGTGTGTGTGCGCGCGCGCGGGCGTGCGGGCGGGCGAGAGAGAGATTTTTACTACTTGATTAATCTTATCTGATTGAAGACAATCTGAGAATTTTACTTCTCGGACGAATTAAAAACACGAAGTAAAATATGGTATAAGAAAATAAAGAGCTTTTTCTCGACAAATTTCGAATTTGTTAATAAGGCAGCAAACTCCACCCTAACTTAAAAGAAGAAATTGACTTTTACGAATAATCTGTGACTTCGCTATCGAATATAAACTCTTCTCTCTCTTTTTGAAGATAAAGAATTACTCTTATATCAATATTCATTTTGAGTTAATTATCTTCCAGAGACAGTTTATTTTATAATATTATTCATTCCTGCTTGAATCGCTCTACTTTTTCAAATTAAAATATGTTCCATATTTATTTTCTACATTGCAATACTAAATTTATAATTACTATTATTATAATTACTAAATTTATAATTTATAATACTAAATTTAAATTTAAAGCGCAAAATGGCGTACTTTTAAAACATATCACAAATTTTAAGGCACTGTATGATAAATAGGTATTTTATAAAATTACACGAATTCATTTTAATTAAGGGAGACTGTTTTTTTTTCCAAAAATGCGTTCCGAGTTTTGGAGCTATTGTGTGATAGTAGCTGAAGAATGCCTTAAATTGAAACACGAAATATAGGCATAAGTAATATACAAATATTTACATTGCGTTTATGTTTATAGAAAGATATTTGCCATTTACAAAAAGACAATTTAAGTTACACAGTTTTAGTTTCATGGTTTCTATATTTTTTTTCTAGGCGCCCATGCCCGAACTTGTCGAATCCTCATTACCATTGCTATTCCCGGTCATCTGATTTTCATTACCTGTGTCCACTTCCTCAAAAGCACTTACACACCCCTGACCACAGAGTTCTTGGTCTTCTACATGATCGCTGCTCTTCTGCAAGTAGCCATCCTTTTATACATGGCCCACTGTTTTGTGCACTGGCTATGGAAATGGGGCTTTGATCCTGACGATGCAGCCATTCCTTACCTAACAGCTTTCGGCGATCTTCTGGGTACTGGATTCCTGTTGGTTGCTTTTCTGGCATTGGATGCTGTGGGTCCTTAAGTACAGGACTGTGTTTAGTTGAGGCTAATTGTACTACAGTGAGATGTTGTTTAATACATAACAAACACGGTGAATTTTTATAGTAGATATTTTTTACCACTTTCGCGAGTATTTTTGTAAAAACGTTTTGTTGAATAAAAGTTGCGCACTTTTTATTTATTATTTTTTGTTGTCCTCAGTTTTGGTGTTCTATTTATTGAAATATATTTACTATCAATATGAATAAGGTGTCCAAACTTTTTTTCAAAAACTAAACGACTCCCATTTACAAAAGCCGTTTACTACGTATCGCTTCTTATGTGGTCGCGAGCCCTATAGATTTGAAGTAGAGCTTAATTTATGAAAGGTCACATTTAAATAAAGAACACTTTTTTGAATCTTTAACAGCAGTATTCTACATTTTGCTCAATACATATTCCAGACACCTTTTTTTTTTTTTTTTTTTTTTTTTCAAATTTATATTAAAAATTCCACTCGCAGCGACCTGTTATTCTGGCTGTTTCTCCTTCCAAATAAAAAGGTTCAGTTTTTAAAATAACCATATTGCCTAGTTTAACAAGATGGGATGAAATAAGTATTTTTAATTTCCACTATTGTAATTAAATTAAATTGATTATCACTGGTGTCTATCTTAATCTAGTTACAGTTCAATGTCTTTCAACCCCGTTTGCACTTCCCGTAGTTTCCTGTAAAATGTCTTAACCCACCCCCCGAAAAAAAAGTTATAATATAGATTTCAAGAATGTGGACGACATTAATAGGGGGAAATATATTATCTGTTTCCATAAGAAAAGGGAATACTATTTTAAATGGTTTATATAATACTTATGGTGGCCCTCCTGAAACCGCTTGCCAAATTCTCACCATACCATGAAGCGACCCGAATGATTTATGCATTCCCATCTTGCCACGAGATGGCAATTTAGAACTTATTTCTGCATGCGCGTAGTTATGTAGATTGAAAGTATTGTGCGTGGGCACCTACGGCATTACTAGTTATACCAGAGCAGTATCAGATGAGAACAACAGCAGAAGACAAAAATGAGTTCTTCCCATTACCGATACGATTGTTGCCCTTCGTCTGCAATCCAACATGTACTCCGCTTTTGAACCTGTTCAGTTTTCGTTCTCTCCATCGACGACCCAAACTTGCCGAGTTTTTATTCTGAACCATTAAAAAACATCTGTCAACATAAGATTCATCATTCTCGATATGTAACTATCCTGAGTTCTCTGAAGTTGTTTTCTGGATACTCTTATCTTGCTTGCAGTTTATCTATAGAGATACTAGACTCTTGTTTATTAATATATTCCATCATAACTTTATGATACAAGCTGTATCCCTTTGGATTATTATTCACTATTAATTTGTAAATATTTGAACTAATCTCATTGTTGTTCTATTCAAACGAATGATAGTCCCATGCATAATACTAACTCAAATGACTGATATTGATATTTTAATATACAATTGTCCTGAATTATTTGCAATCTCCCAATCTGAGTCATTTGAAGTTGGCATATGCTTATACATCTAATTACCCCTTAATTTTTTTGCGTAACAGATATCATAGTCGTAAATACTTAAATGTATTGTACAATTGATTTAGAAAGAGGGTATGGAAGGGAAAATGACCAGATGCAATTTTTTACCAGTGTTTATATCTTAAATCAGTGTTTAATATCACATATTTAAAAACCCATAGTACATAATCACTATCAGTGATTGTATATTCTATATGGAACCATGTGATTAGATAAGTATAGCCATAAATTTTATATAACTGAAAAATAATTTTTCAGAAAACAATACAGCTGCTACTATTACAAACTGTTCTATAATCTCCCTATAATTAATTGTGGTCGGACGTGGGAGAATAGTACTACTGTAGCTCATGCATGTCGAAAGAGACGACTAAAATGGATACCCAATATCTGGGGGTATAGCCGGGCACACTGCCCGTGAGAATTATATCAAGGGACTTCTGGGACTTACCTTCGTGAGGTTGGTGGGGGCATCGTGACCCCGAAGCACCCAGTAATCTTTTCTTTTGCATGGGTTTTACTCTCCTTGGTAAACACGGGTGGAGCACCCCCGGGATACCATGAGGATCTTTCTCTATTTTCGACTCTCCTTCTTTTCAACTTTTTCACACGCTCAGATCACAGTTTACGCTTTACTACCTTTACACTCACTTACTTACTTTGTATGGCACAATATGAGGAGAGGGGGGTACCAGCTCAGGTGTCGTCCTCGTCACTTGACCGTAGTTCTAAATTATGTGGTCCGTCGCCAATAGCCTCGTGTTGCTTCTAGTGCGACGTTAATAAAAACTAAACTAAAACTAAAATGGCACAATATGGCCACATCTGGTTTTTAAGCCATTTCAAATACTTTTACTCAATCACTCATTCAATCTTCTAGATCACAGTTACACCTTCTTTGGCGCAGCATTGCCACATCTGACTCTTGAGGCACAAAACTTATTCTTACACGCTCACCCTATAATTAATTAATTTTTTTATTAATTTATCAAAAACTTTAATGAAAATTATAGATGATTTATTAAATGATTTTAATTTTATTAAATAATTGTGAAAAACTGCATGGTAAAGTTTTTAAAGAGTTTTGCTAACACTTTTTTTTTTAGTTTTAATAAATTGTTTCAAATTATTTTACGGTTTTTATTGAATAATTTATTTCACAAAAATACAGTGAAATAAGATTTTTATCAAATATATTAATACACAAAGCACAAAAGTTAAAACTTTCCAGATTTATTTTCATGATAAATCTGTTCAGCAGCTTTTCAAAATCAAACAGCTCACTTTATTTATTGTTTCGTGCACTTTATTAGCATAACGAATTAGCATTAAAGAAGAAATTTTCTCCTCCATTATCGATAATAAAGAAGAATTTATAACGTAACTATACGAATAAACACTATCATAATAAAAATTGATAATTTTTATTTGATGTGTTCGAAGTAAAAGGTATTTTGAGTAGAATTTTTTTAAGGAAATAACATTCTTCTCAACCTAAAATAGAGCAGATGGTTTGCATGACAAAATTATTGTTTAAATCTTATGATTATCATTTACAAACATGTTTCAACAATTGCTCAATACTGAGAGTGAAGAAAAGTAAAATTCATAAAACTCAGTAAATCTATTTCTGTCAGTTAGTTTCAGATTTATTTAATTAATTATCCTTATTTTTAAGTGTAAGGGAATTTACTCATAATAGAATGTAATAAACGTACAGTTCATGAATTAATTTTAAGAGAAAAAGCTTATTTTACCAAAATTAATTTAAAATTTAAGAAAAAATTTCGTAACCTTCAAAATTCTAATTATTTTTACTTTCCTAGCGACTGATACATAACATTCATCCAGAAAAGCAAAAAAGAATTGCATTGAATTAAATTTATATATATCAGATATATGTGCTGTTATTTGATGTTAGGTTTAAAACACAAAGAAAATATTTTTAAAAAATTTTAATATCGAGACCTATTGAAAATTAAAGAAAAAATCTTGTCTGAAAATATATTCGTGCTGCCATCTATTGTTAAAAAATTACATAAATATTTCTGAATTTGAAATGTTTTTGAAGAATAAAAACAAAAAAATTACTATCATTTTTATCGCAGTTTAACAAAATGCTACCTGGTTCATTTGAAAAAAGTAACTAGTATAAATTAAAACTCTTTATTTGTTAGACAGAAAAAACTAATGCAAAATGAACTCTTTATTTAATGCGAAGAAAGATATACCATTTGATTTATTCTTTGATGCTGTGTATAACTAAATAATCATATTACAGCGAATCAGGATACAATCGCTTACGATTGAAATAAGAAATTGCATTTCCTTAAGACATTGTAGAGGAAAAAAATTAATTCTGTAATCTGCAACAAAGACAAGTATATAGTGCAGGAATATGTAAAAAGAACTTAGAAGCGAATTTATGTTGAGGTTAAATTCTTCAACTCTATAAATTTAACAATTTCATTCAGATGTTATGTATCTTGATACACAAAAAACTACTAATAATTTTTTTCCCTAAGACAAGACACAATAACATATTCCTAACTGCAAATTATTAATTTTCCACTTTTCAAATTATTCAATTCTTTGACATTAAGTATAATCAAAAAGACAACTTCTTCATAAAACTATAATTGCCTATATATTTTAATGCTAACTATTGTTGTTTATTGGTTTTAAAGTACTGCTGTCACTATAAAACATGTTTATGGATATCGTTTTAATCACTTCTTTGAAAAATTTCCATTACACTAATCAAAATTCGCTTTCTGAACACTATTGGGATAACGAAACTTAAAAAATAAGGGCTTTCTTGCAATGACGAAAAAAGGTTGATTAAATTGTCTTTGCAATAATATGCACACACATGCACATAATATATATATTCGATTAAACAGTTTATTTTAATAATATATTAATTGAAACAGAATTCTAATTTCATTACTTATAGCTTTACAGATAAAAATGTTTTATTGAATTAATGCAATTTTTTGTTTACTTTTCTACGTAATCACCATCAACTTCTCCGTCCTTGACCAATCTTTTTTATAAGCTTCTTATCCCCAGTGCGAAAAATTCTTTACCTTGATATCGAAGCAAGTTTTGTACTTTTTTTCTCTGCCCCTTTCGTCATCATTGAACCTGATGCCACAAGAAGCTTCTTTCATCGGATCAAACAGATAAAAATCCTGAGGAGCAGGGGCAAGGCTGTAAGAAGGAGGAATTAGAAGCTTTCAACCTACTTTACAAACAGTTTCCAGAATCAATTGTGTCATAGGAGGTCGAGCGTTGTTTTGCAGAAGAATTACGCTTTTCCTCTGCCATCTCGAACATTTAAATTACAACGTGGATTTTGACTTTCTGCTCAATCTTATCTCAGTTGTGTAGGCTGTTGATGATGAGCTGCCTCTCCAAAAAATCTCAGAAAATCGAACCAGAGGCACTCAGCTCTTTGGTGGCGCTTTTGCGACAACTTTTAATCTTTTCCAGCCCCGCTTATAAACTTACTCTGTTCATTGAACTTCTAACTTCTGCCGAGTTCTTTGTTCGTCCGAGAGAATATTTCTGACGGTTTTAAACTTTCCGTTTCACACTTTTAAGAATCAGATCACATTACGCAATTTTTGAAGAGTACTTTCTTCGAGTGGACACATCATTTTAATGCAGAGATTATATTTACATAGATATGAATCGTAAAGCTAAATAATACTCTTCTCAAGATTTCCAAATAACACTTACGAAAGTTTCTATTGCCTGCAATAAGAATTTATTTCACTAAAAATGCTTTCCCGTTTGACCTTCGTAGTTAAAATCGAATAACAAATCTTTTTTGATATTGTTGCGGAAGAAATATTTACATGTACTTGTATATATATATATATATATATATATATATATATCTCACTAAATAATGCAAAACGTTAATTAAATAGACATATATCCACCTTTATTATATAAAACGACTTAAATGTGTCTTGGAATGGCATTGTACAAATCATGTATGGTTTTAGCGGAATATTAAACTATTACTCAAGAAGATATTAGAAAATGTCTCATGGTAAAGCCAATGGTGGATATGCAATGGCAGACTGCGAACATTTTTACTTCGAAACTGGCCAGAGGGGTTCAAAAATATTGAAGTCTGGGCAGAAGGACGACCGATCGACCTATGTTATTTCGTCCGCCGGCTCTTCAAACGATCTGAATAAGTCTAGATGATGGATTGGAGCATTATAGCCCAGGAAAAGAACATAACTTGAAGAAAGCAATGTTTGTCCCATTGGCTGCACTTATTGAATAAAATTTCCCCTTATCCTTGTATTTACTTGGCTTTCTAGGGAGACTATAAGGCCTGAAGAAATACTAAAGGCTTTATTAAAAGTATAATCTTCATCCAAACATTTTTATACTTTGTCAGTTCGAAAATAAATGGTACAATTAATGAAAACAGTTAACAAATGTAGATAAATGTAAGATTTATGATAGTCAATGAAATTCATAATCGCTGTTAGAAGATATCTAACGATTGTGAATGTCTGGTATAACGTTTCGAATAATCAATCGAAAAAGACTTTGGAAGTGATCTTTCTTCAACAAAAAACTCTATTATTTTATCCATGATATAATAAAATAAAAAGTCACCTTGCTCTAGTATCATTAGTTATTTTTGAGTAAATTTGTTGCATGAAAAGTAAATATAAGGATTTTGGATTTTTTCGCAACCTAATCCAACATAATATTATTCTTCTTACCTCGCGAGATTGACAGAACTTCAAATGTTATAGCATCTAAATTTGACCAGGTCTTGATTCTTTCTGACTATTAAGCGCGACTTCACGAATAAAATATTCCAAATAAGTTTTTGAAGCAAAATTTTGCCATAAAATACCCAGATACAAAAATATCACCAGCTTCTTCAATCACTTATTATTTCAAGAATTTCTCATAAGAGAAATTATTGGAATAAGCAGTGTGAAAAATTTGCAGAAAATACAATAAAAATAATTTGAGTACATTATAAAAAAGAAAAGTCTCCTTAGACGTATCTGTATTAAATATGACATCATTATTATTAAAAATAGTTTTACAGTAACCAACTATCGCGTGGGGTGTCTCTCACAATCCAGAAATAATAACCTAGTAATCATGGTCGCGAAATTATGGTTTGCGCTGTTTCCGTCGAGTCGTGGTTCTTAAGTGATGATACCACTAAAGACCCAACCTGTAGCTGTACTGATGCACGTTAAATCTATCGATGCTCCAAGTCCTACCGCTAGCTTGCTGTTAAAATTAGGAGGGAAAGGTCGTCCACCACACTTGACCGAGGTTCAAAATAACGAGATTCGTCGCTAATAGTCTTCGTTTGGTAACGAAATTCGTCGCTAATAGTTGTAACGATTTTTATAACGTTTGGTAACGAGATTCGTTGCTAAGTGCGACATTAATAAATAATTAATCTATCTCATAATAATATAGGTTTTTCTGCAAAATAGTTTCTACTGCGGAGCATCAGGCGAGGAAGAAAAATTACATACAGGTAAAAGCATAACATATTATGTGAAAAAGTCTATCTTCCTGTCCATTTAAATAGTGCTTAAACAATGTCAGGAGAGTTAATCAGCTCTTTGTTGAAAGAATTATGGGAACATTTTTGGTCGGTCATTTTTACGGCATGAATTGACAAATAATTTGTCTTCTAGTTATGACTGATAATTTTTAATTCATCTATTCAGGGAATGTTCTGAAGGTATCAAAAACTAATATTAAGAAAATCCTAAAATTGTCGACAGTATTATATTTGCTCTAAAATCTAAAGATTTAATAGCGATACTTACCGATAACTGTAAATTAGATTATTACTCGTAGAAATAAATAGTGGTATGGAAGTGGAAAAAATGTTTTAGAACTAAGTATATATTATATTGCAAAAATGAAGAGCTTTTTCTTAAAACTAGCAATTATGAAAGTGAGGACTCTGTGACCGAAATTTCATTCAGCAACCAATCATCAATGATATCTTTCTGCAATATTATTAAATTATATCTAACAAAATCCCACTTCTTCTTCAAAATCACACATATACTCAGAGTATCACAAATGTGTATAAAAAAAACTTGTTCGTTCGATAATTTGAGCCATCGTTATGTCATAGATTTGAAATGACCTTGTTTTCGTAGAGCTGCATAATTGGCTATTGGAGATATATTTAAATTTAAATCACATGATTTAAAAGGAATTGGGAAGGATGCCAAATGAGCTTGTATCGTGCAATTCCTTCCATATACCCCTCGTGCAGATTTTGAAACTGACTTCAAAGCCACCAGTATTCCACATTGCGGTATTCAGTGGAACTGAGCCTACAATCCAACCAATAGATTGATTGCTGATTTGTTCCAGGTACCGTGAACGCATTCGTAGATCTAAAAAGTACAATAGAAAGTGTTTTGCCTGTTATAAATAACGCGAAAAAACTTATTTACCACAAACACCGTTTCATTTTCTTCCCAAAATTTACATACTTTGAGATGTATTTCCTTCATTATTTAATACTACATCTAAAATCTAATTAAATAGCCAATTAAATAGTCTTAAAATCTAATTAAATAGTCAATAAGTTCAAGACTTCATCTGGAGATACGTAAGAGAAAGACAATAAACAGTTTATTATCCCTTAACATAGAATATCCAAGTTTACTCTCTCTCTTTCTTGAATCCCTCTTAACTCAGTTAACCCTAATTTACGTTCTAATAATAAAGTCTTAGTTAAACAGATCACTCGTTCCAATTCACTTACTTCTTGTTCATCACAGATTCCGCTGGTTTTACTTCAATCCAAACGATAAATTACGATGATTCAATCCAATCTACATTTATTTATCTGCTTGCCGTTATCCTCCTGTCTCTTTCCTTTCAATTCTGTTTAGCTAATATATCACTATCTTTAAATAAATTCATTCAAAAATAATGTAATTTCATTTAATTTACTTAATCACGTTTCATTTTAGTTGAGAAGGAATTATTTTATGCGATTCAAATTACGAAAATTCCCCGAGGTTAGTGGAGAGAAAATCGCCAATAGCCTAACATCACAACTTTAAATGTCAAAATATACAAGATTTTATCTAAGAGGTTAAGTACAAAATAATTTCCTCTTCACAGTCAAGTAATTTAAATTAATCAATTTCTAAATACAATATCTGAAAAGGAAAAGGATGTGTTTCTTGAATAACCTTTTCAGGTGCAGTTAATAATCCGTCGCCTTCTGTATGATGACTTATCTAGACTGTAATCTTGTCTTTTTAAAGCATTTACAATTGGAGGAAAATCCAGAAATAACACAGAGCCATGAACTAGCTCATTTAATGTTTGGTCATAGAACATTTGGTTTGGAAGGTATTGTTTAACTTATCGTTCGTTCATCTTAATTTATATATAAACACGTATCTAAAATATTTTAACAAAAATACAATGAAAGTTAATAAATTTTTAAATATTAACTTTCATTGTAAATAAAACAAAAATACAATGAAAGTTAATAAATTTTAATTAGACTACCAATTTTGTATTTTGATTCTCAATATATTTGAAGCACATTCCTTTTTAAACTTAGCTTCTTCTAAAAGGCTTAATGCTTTTTGATATTGCCTGATTTTGATTTTAAATACAGATGCCGTTAATTCAATATAACATGCATTAAAAAGGGACCTCATATTCTCAATAAAAATAAACACCATTCGAAAATCAAAATATCCCTTTGCCGTGTTTTTATCCACTTTCGTTATTTATAACTTCAAACAAAATTTATTGTTTTACTATAATAATAATTATTGATCATGAAATTTATTTTGACTTTAAAAAAGATAAATTTTGCTTAAGATTGTTTCATTCCCGCAAATAAATATAAATGCTGATATTTATTTATTTTTCTTATCAATATTCAAAACCGTGGCAAAGCAGTTTACCGCATGGTTTTATTAAAAAATAATTTTTTGTACATGGAAATAAAATAATCCGTCAAAGGATCAGTTTTTTCATACTTGAATGAATAAAAAAATGTTTTTACGTTGTATGACTTCTTTTTAAAAATAAATAACATTTCTTTAGAGAGAGATGTAAATCTCTGGAAATGGAATATGTTTTAAATGTTCTTAGTCTAAAACTTTACCAGGTTCTAAATATAGAAAAATTTTATTCATTAACAAAAACAAGTCCTCTTTATTCAATTTTAAATTAAAAACTTTAAGTTATAGCACGTTTTTAAAAATAAAAACGTCGAACATTTGTTGGACAATGTCGTAATACAATGAAAGCTACTAGGTGTTATTCCAGTCTTTACCTTCAAGCAATAAATAACAAAACACGTGCCTCATAAAAAAGCGAAAAAAGGACATATTTGCTATATATTACCATTTTTTAGACTTAGAAACATGTTATCACATTTCCCTCTAAACTGAGTAATACTAAGTTAACACCTTTAGCAGCAATAAACTAAGACGTCGCAAAAAGTCTTGCAACAATAGTTTTAAATTACAAACAAAGATGTCGCCCATGTATTGTACTGTCACCTTAACCTTAAGATCAAGGAAACTCAAAACGATTATTACTTTTTCCCAGCAGAATGAGAGTACCTTTAGCTTCGGTAAACTCCCGCCCACTTACAAACACTGCTACTTTTGATTCTCACGTATTACCCATTCATTTCATGCAGTGCGGGTTTAACGCCCACTCGTTTCTCCAGGGTCTTCTTTATTACACTCTCGATCGTGAAGAGTAAGAAAACGGAAAATGCGGGGGCACATATGCTTTGCCTGTAACTCACAAATACGGTAGTTTATGACGTCATGCACATGACGTAGAATGTTTCGACTTGTCTACTCCAATGAGAATGCTATTTTATTGATGCATTGTTTCAAATATATCATAATTTGCTAATCTCTTATGTAGTCCTTAGCAGTCCAGTACATTTTTAAGATTTTAAAATGATAAAGTAGATCACGGAACAGAGCGAAAATGATCCTCATTATGTATGATATTAATTGATTTTTTTTTTAGATTCAGTTTTTGAATAATAATGAGTTCTTTTTTTCATCACTGCTGAATATAGGTCACTTAGTTCTTTCAAAGATTTATTATTCTGTGGGAAAAACATACACTGGAAAACGCAGGTTTATTTTATAAAATCTGTAAAAATGTACCAAACTCCATTTTTGAAGAATAACTTTCTGAAATATTACAGTTTGTTGAAAAATCGATTGGTAAAAATTCCGTCCAATTTCAGAATTCTTCGCTATAAATTAATTTTCACAAATTTTTATTCGATGTGTATAAACCTCTAAAAATTATTCCACGATATGTTGCCTGAAATTATTATTTCTTGTTCAAATTGAAATTTAGATGCCAAACTAAGAAAAAAATTATTTCCATCTCTTCGATGAAGCCCCTCCTTATAATAAAACTATAACCCGTATATACATTATAGACGGATTTTTCAGCTTATTTCAGAAACTCGTCAACGATTAGAAGCTGCTACTATTTGTAGACAGCTTTTTTTTAAAAAAAAATGTTATTTTTCCAGATTAAAAATAAATATGTGTGGCATAGTACCCTAAAGATGAAGCAATTTTTGAAATTTTAACTCGATATATATACCAGTTTTCTTAATAATTTCGAAACACTCTGCACAAGAAAACTGGAATTAACAAATTGATTATAAAGTGAAAAAATGTAAGATTTATTTTTTGTAACCGGAAGAGTAAGAATTAAAATATGAAAAAAAAATCAAAAATTATTAATCATTCTTGGGTCTAAAAATCCATGGATACATGATTCATTCGAGTTACGAGTTCGAGACCTGATTTCAATAACGATCCGTCGTGCTAATTAACGAAGACTGTGGCACGTTAAATTGCTCTATTAAAAACCAGTCGTGTAGCTATTTTGATACGTGTTAAATTTGTCGAGACTCTAATTTATCTAATAGGGATTGTGAGGGGTGCTAGCTCAGATGTCGCAATCGTCACTTGACCGAGGTTCAAAGTTACAAGATCTGACTCCGATATCCCTTGTATTGCTTCTAAATCCAATATTAATAAAATTATAGTTATATCAATGTACGGTGAAAGGAACACTGAACCTCAGTGTCTCATGTCATCTGTAGATAAGGAGAGTAGGACATCAACTCAGATGTCTTCCTCGTCTCTTGAACGTGATACAAAATAATGGGACTCATGCCATTAGCCTTCCTGTTCCTCTAAAGCAGGGGTCAGCAAAGTGGTTATATAATATAATTAAGGATCGATCCGATTTAGAGGGTTGATTAGGAGTCAATGAATCAATACCAGTGCTATTCAATCGCTAATTTATTGATAGCAGCGCAATATGCACAATTTTCATTTGGAATTCCATTTGTAATTACAAAATAGTAAGTAAAGTTTTTATAATTGATTATAGCTTATTTAATTTCTCATTCCAGAGCATAATTTTTTAAATGATTTTTTTTT
>BMAW01028079.1:130551-147932 GCA_019974015.1 Nephila pilipes
ATTCTTACTCCGTTTTGTTACAAGATGGCCCTAACTGTCTACATCGCATCATCGTTTCGTCACCCATCCCTGTTACATTATAGCTTCGACTCTAGAGAATGGTGTCTGCTACGCATTCGTCGTTCTTTATCAGCAGCATTTGTAAACCTATGTTTCTTTTTTTTTTGTGTGGAAGTAGATCTTTTTGGCTGCATAATAATTATTTTACTAAGACTCTACTAATACCGCAAAAGCAGCGTCGACTTCTAAACAAAAATGCCAACAATATTCAGTGGAATATTTAAAGTTTGATTTTATACCTTCACCAATGAACGAAAGAAAACTTTTGTGCCTTCTTTGTGAGAAAAATTTTAGTAATGATGACATGAAAAAGGACAAATTAAAAGATCTCCTTGAGAGAATGCATTTGCGTAACAAGAATAAAATTTAGATAATTTTAAAAAACTTAAAGAAGCATATGCAACATGAATAACCTCAAAACAATTTATTAAACCGTCGATTAAAATTGATAATGAAGGCGGGTTAATAAGTTCGTACAATATTTCTTTCAATATTGAAAAAAAGAGAAAACCTCATTCAACTGCAGAAGATATAATTATACCTGTTAATAAAGATCTCATTGAAACTGTAATTAAAAAAAAGATTTTGCCACTGTTTTAAGAGACCCTATCTTTAAGTCTTATCTCTTCCGTGTTAAATTCACCAACTTTGTGTACCTTTTTTCTCAGAAACTGTGTAAGATAGGGTTATGAAATTTTTATGGAAGTTAGAATAACAAATTTTACATACTTTATTTGTCCCATTTTCTTTCTACGTAAAATAGAAATTTTTTAAGACTTTAATTATTCATAATCACTCTTACATTAACATTTTGGGTACAATTTCACGTTATAAAATAAATAATTCTCAAGAAATCCTCTCACCCCCGCGTTAAAGTATGTAATATAACATAATATACATATCAATAAAACACTGTATTCTTAAGTTTCATGGATATTGAAAAAAGGATCATAAACCTGAAAAATCCATGTTTTGAGAAAATCGCATTTAAAGATTTCATTGATACTTTATAGTTTATTAAGATATTTTTATCTTAATAAATATTAATATAAAGCAGTATTTAATAAAATACTGCTTTGTATGAAGGAATATCACCTTCTTTAGCCTCATAAGAGTTTTCAAGTTTCCTTTTTGCATATTTTTATTTGTCTAATTCCAACATACTTTTCACACAGTGATGATTTGGGTGATTTTCAGTCCTGCATTTGGTTATATATCCTACATTAAGACAAGACACAAGGTCAAAAACACCCAATTTTAAAGTTTCGGTAGTAACAAATTCAGTTTTTGATACACAGGTCCGGATGACATTGTTCATAGATTCATTAGGATTCTGTGTTCCCCATGAAGGGATTTTCTTAGAAGCTCTGGATTTGCCAAATCTCTAAATACAAGCATGATGACTTTCATTATTGGTATGCGTATGCTTGGTGTGGTCATACGTTTCGGCTTTTGCTTGGACACGATGGAAACCACATCAGCTTTCAGATCCAATTGGACAGAGTTATTACTCATCACTGGATATTATTTCATTACTCAATGAAAATCATTATTTATTACTTCATTTCTCAGGATCCAACAAATGAAAATTTTCAGCCCAGACAGCTGGAAGCATTTTTGAAGGAATCATCATTTCCAAAAGATCTGTAATTTTTATGCAAGGTCTCTTTGTCTTTTAACTCACACAGATATGCTCCCATTACAGTTTTTGCAAGCAGAAAATTTATCGAAAACATACTTCAAGACATGTAATCGTATAATTTCGTATCCAGAATCTAAATTTTTATTATATTCATTATACTGAAAGAAAGAATAGCTTAATATGACATTTTTATGATTCAAACATTATCATTTGATTCCATAACAGTCTCAATATTACTAATGGTTGACTTTCTAACACTTTTACTGTTTTTAATACATACTCTTACTTGGTGGCATTTTAAATAATTTAACTCTAACTCTTTTATACCAGTAAAATACTATTTCTTAAAGAAAATACAGTGCAATATAATTTTTCAAGACAAGATACACGAAAAATATTTTAAAATGTTTCATAGTTTTGTGACATATGTTACAACAAAGGCTATTATCCCTAATGTTTAAAAATCCTGAAAAAAAACAATATAAACAGTTAAAAAATATACAAAACCCTTGTCACAATTAAATTTACTGTTGCTAGTCCTTCAACTGTTAGAAAATTAGGAAAGTTAAACAGAGATAACAATGTATGTAAATCATAAATGAGGGGCCATGTCGCGAGAGAGATTCTTTTACATTTGTCAGTTCCTTAAGAAGTGAACAATTTGTGAAGTACTCCAGGAAAGAATGAAAAATTCAAGCACTTCTATTTTTTGATGAACAAGTGTAATACATCGTTGGAAAGATAAAAGTTTAAGCTATTTAAGGATACAAAGAAAAAGTTTTTTTTTTATTTTAATTTAAATTTCACTTAACTTTGTCCCCTTAAGAAGCCTACCACTGAGTGAGAATCGATAAAATGAGTGAAGACGTGGAAAATATTGTGGTTTCGGAACTAAGAATTTGAAAGTTTTCTATCCAACTCGATGAAGCCATTTTTGGAAGTTCTATTCTTATGGCTTATGTAAGGTATTTTAGTGAAACAAAATGTCAGATAATTGACACATTTCTATTTTACAAATATCTTGAAACTGACAAAAAAAAAAGGAATAATAAAATACCAGTGCTTTAAAGAACACTTGAACAATCATGAAATTTCAAAAAATAACATAATTGCAGTAGCTATATTGTTATGGTATACCTCTAACGATTTTTCTACATTACTTAAGGAAAAAGTACCTATGTGTGGTATATATATCATTCACTGTGTCTTACATAGAATTCATCTAGTAGGAAAATATCTCAGTAGCGATCTTCATAATACACTTCAGTTATATATTTAATCAATTAATCAAATTAGAGCACAATCCCTTAAATCACGACTATTTTCTAAACTTTGCGAGAAAAAGGATGAATTATCAAACCAATTATTATTACACACCAAAATGCATTAGTTGTCAGGAGTTGCATGTTTACAAGTACTTGTTGAACTGTTTAAACAGTTACAGAATTTCTTACTGAACTTTATCCAGCTTTAAGCGACGAATTGCAAAAAAATAAAAACAATATTTCTTATTTGGCCGATGTATTTGCAAAGTTCACTACATTAATTTCAAGCACGAACAATTAATTATAAGCTTTCAAGTTGAATTAAACTTATTCGAGTTTTCATTGTTATGTGTAAAGGTTTTCAACTATTTTCAAACTTACGACAATTGGATATAACCAACGAAGAATCGGAAATATAGACAAATCTCCAAAAATTAAGCGATGATTTTAAATTACGCTTTGGAGATACTGACAGTATGGATAATCCCAGAATAGACTATCGCGCACTTTCTGCTGAAGTTGAAAATATTGACAGTCCTTTGCAAAATGAAGTCACTGAATTATTAGTCAACCTTGAAACAAAGATGCTTTTTTTAATAATTTAACTGTGAGTACATTTTGGACGAATATAAATAATATGCAAAAGTATGCAAATCTTTGTAATGCGACATTTCCCTTTTATAATTGTATGCCCAAGCTCATATATGGTTGAATCTGGCTTCAGTCATGTTAATTTTATTTTAATAAAGCAAAGAAGTAAATTGATTGTGTAGCTCCGAGGCGATGTAAGGCTGAAATAAACAAATTTAGAGCCAAATATTGCTAATCTAGCCAAGTGTCATGAAGCACATTCTTCTCAATGATTTATATAAATATTCGATTTTGTCAAAATAAAATAAAACATTTAAGACACATGTATTTTTTTTATCATTTTTAAAGAGGGAATCTGTAAGAGAATGATAAAATTCTTGGGGGTCGATGATTAAAAGGGTTTGGCGGCCCCTGCTCTAAAGTGATGTTAATTCAACTATACGCAAGCTAATTTTATGATTTAACAATACCATTTATTTAAACTCTGAAATTAAAGAAATGATTTGAGAGCTTATTATATAAAGTGAGAAAAACTACAGTAAAATTGAAAATGAAGCAAACGAAAGATTATTGTTATTTTTAAAAAAATAATTTTATGTAGAAAACTTTTAAAGTAAGATATATTATGCAGAAGTCCATCTCCTAGTTCGCATTATTTGCCTACGACTATACGTGCTTTATAGTAATAAATACTCAATACGTATTAAAAACATTTTCATTTAATTTATAAGATCAAATCAAGGATACTCAACATATTTATTACATTTTATTAATTAAACTTTCTATTACACCTACTTCATGTGTGTAAAGGTGCCAGTAATCTAGTAGTCACGGTAGCGAGATTGCGGCCGACGTTATTTTTGTGTGGGGTTACAGGTTTCAACTCATATACCACTAAAGACTCAACATACAACAGGGCTGATGTACGTTAAATCTGTCGGGATCCCAAATGCTTCCATTAGCATGGTGTGGAAAGGGAGGTGCTAGCTTAGGTAAAATCCTAGTCACTTGACCGAGGCTCAAAATTAAGAGGTCCGTCACTGGTAGCCCTAGTGATGCATCCAAGTGCGACGTAAATAAATAATCAATCAAAACACTTAATCACTTGTGTGATAAAATACCGAGCTATATCTTCTCCACGTAATGACTTGAAAAATTAAATTTATCTTGTTAAGTTATACTTTCCGTAAACATTTATATTCAACCTAAGTAATATTATCTGTAAATATACTTATATTACTGCAAGCCCAAAGAAAATGAAAGCATTCAGTCCATCTTGAAATGTATAGTATCTTCCAATATGCATAGGCATTTGGTTCGATAATATTACTTATTCTTTTTATAGTTTATATAATAGAAAAGAATATAATTATACATAAATATAACAGTGTTATAGAGAAAAAGGTTAAAAGGAAACTGATAAAAGAAAATTTACCATTATTTTTTGAGAAAACTAATTTAACAAACTAAATTATTATTTCGCTATCATATAAACCATTGTTGGACATAATTTTAGATCATTAAAGGTTACATATTTGAATGATTAAAATTCAATGCTTGTATTAAGTGTTTTAAAATTTAATAAAATCAATTAAAGGCATTTTGTACTCGATACTTACAGCTTTTCTTATAGATATTTTACTACAGTTAACGGTGATTTTTCTCATAGATATAAATATTTACGAATAAAATAAGGGATTTTTTCCAATGGAAGCATAGAATTTCAAAATAAAATCAATGATAAAATTTTAATAAATATTTTGAGTCTGGTATTATGGTTACCGACAAAATGTTACATTCGTGTGTTATTTTGCATAAGAAAATTGGTTTAGGCCAGTGTTTTACCAGTTTTCTCATTAAAATGAAAAAGACAGTCTAGGTTTTAAAAAAATTAAGTTAAAAGAAGTTTCGCTTAAAGTTACATAAGCGTGGAGCTATTGATCAATTTTAAAAAAAGTCGCACTGATTAAAGAGGAAAGAAAATAGCTGATTCAATAGGTCGATCAAAAACGTGCGTGAATAATTATCTTAAAGAATCTTGCAATTTTGTTTCCAAAAAACATACTGGAAAAAATAAATCAACACCTGTTCAAAAAAGATGGAATAATTTTGTGTAAAATTCGACGAGAAAAAATGCTTGCTAGGTAAATTTCGCGTGAGCTCCCGCTGAGATGTCGTGCGAACAATTCAAACGTCGGCTAACAACAAAATTAGGTCCAATTTTTTAAAAAAAAATAAAAAAGGCTAGAAAACGCCACCCTTTACCAAATAAGCCAAACAGACTGGCATGGCGATAGCTCGAAATCATATGTCTTGTACAAACAAATGGAAATCTGTAAAAGTTTAACATGAATGGCTTTGATGGGAGAAATTACTATTTAAAGTATTAAAAACAATATGGAAATCTCTAAGATAGAATAGAGGTAGTTCTGCCAAGGTACAGGCTGCTTTCGGATATGTTGGCCAACTGGATATTACACTGGAATGCAAAAATTAAAGCCGAGATTGTTTTTTCAATATAACGTCGAGCAAAAGCTTTCCAAATCAACACAAATAATACCATAAGATCCCAAAGCCGTAAGAACATGAGTAATGTAAGCAAAACTTATCAAAAAAGAAATCAAAAGGATAAAAAAGAACTTTATTGAAAAAGTGCTATGGAGCACAATGCGACTGAAAGACGAAGCATCCATGTGACAGGTGTCCAGCCAGAACGATCCAGTCTTTAGTAGAGAATATGATCTCCCCTGACTGCTATGTAAGTTTCACATAGTCTGACCATGCTGAGTATGAGATTGTTGATGAGTTGTCCTATGAGCAAGCGTTAAAGGTATACACCATACAGGTCGTCGTGCAAACAGGCCACCACTGCCTAGCCTCCAGGGCACGGTAAAACGTGATATCGGTCGGCCAATCACCTATGCTGTGCATCTAGCGATTTTCCCCGCGGTCTGCCGTCTGTTCCTTCTGGCCTGTAAGGCAATATACCGGCCCTCCGCTGGCGTAGTTGCTCGTGGACAACCACTGTTGAACCGTTGGACAGCTGCTCCTGTAGCTTGAAATTTTCTACAAAGTCGTGAAACGATGCTCTGAGCAATCCCGATCTCCGCAGCCCCACTTGTCACACTTTGACCTTCCTCTCTCTTTCTAAAGATTCGATCTCGAGTAAAATCATCCAGATGTTATTTAACAGATTGATTGTTCGACATTTCACGCTGAGGCAGCAACTTGACATCATTTAATCTGATATACGCTATGCAATCGCTTTCTCAGAAATATTGAGCTTACACCTAGCATTAAGTCTAGCTGCATATTTGCGAATTTGCTACCGTACCTCACCCTAGTTAATCTCCTGAATCCAATCACCTCTGTCTCATCGTTCCACTGTTATACTAATTTCTCGACTTCATACTTAATTTTTGCACACTAGTGTACTTTTGTAAGCAATTGAATGAACATTCCTTATAGGCTTGACGAGTTTTTAATGCCCATGTCACCAGTGTCATTTTCGGTGATCTACACTGAATATTTCTTAGAGACAACGCATCGATATATAGCTCTAATTCGGCATCTAAGTTGTTAGAGGCTAAGAGAGCATATACATTAGATTTTCCAGCCAGAATCTATATTCTAAACCCCATAGAGAATGCATGAGGATATTTAGTTCAGGCCATTTAAGGTAACAGTTAACAATACCATAGCGTTCACTAAATAAAAATTTCAAATGAGTGGAATAACATACCTGTAAATTTATTTTCATAAATGAGTTGACTAAGGGGCAGCTCGATTATTTGATGTAATCATGAATCAGGGTGCTTCAATGAAGTATTGAAGTCGCTTTTTCCTCATTTCCATTTATGACCTTAAAATTATGTCGCACATATTTCTTCCAAAATTGTATAACTTTTAAATGAAAGATAAGTTTTCATGTTCAGATTACTTTGTATACAGTAAACTTTTAATTTTGCACTTGTGTACCCTTTTTATAACAATTAAATCATTTTCATTATTTGTGCGTTATACTATCAACAAAACCTTGTGGCCTTAAAATTTTGTCGGTGCTTTACAATCAACTGCCGTTTTTGTTAAAGATGAAATGTTATTTTATGCTCTTCATTAAAATATTTTTGTTACTTGTTATTCTTCCATAAAAAGAATGTCAATAAACTGAATTTTTGCCACAAATACCTAATAGAGCAATGCAGGATTTTTGTCTCTCAATATGGTATATCTTACATTTATTATTCAATAATATAAATAACTGATAATGTTGACAAATATTAATTATTTTTCAAATAACAAATTACGAAAGTTAAATTTGCTTCCTTTTGTCATTAGGTGAAAACCATTATACGCCCGCTCGCGCAAATATAATTTTTGAGATAGATCGTTATATATTTCTGTTTTGAAATATTGAAATGTCTGATTTTAAGCAATAATATTTCAGTTATGTTATTATATCTTTAACTCAAAGAGTATATAGAGGAGAAATATAATATCAACAAAATAGTTTTATATTTTGATTGCGTAATGAATGGCTATAGCGTAATGAATGGCTATAATTTGATGGCTATAGCGCCATCAAATTTAAAAGGGCTGGTTAGCCACTACAAGAATCGCTCGACATTTGAGTAGGTGCGATACAATGATTCGATAATGTTGATGAGAGCGGTTAACAAGAGCAGAGCAACTGCAGCTCATGATCACATCATAATCAGTAGTGATTGTAAGATTGGATATCAGAGTACGAATTCGTCGCTATCGATATACAAACGCATTACTCAAACGTAAATTTCCAATAGGACCATTGAAAGACGTCTTAGACGGCACCTGTCCTATCAGTTGTCTTCAAGCTTGCTAAACAGGTTCTTGTCCAATTAAATTATGGTTTCCTAAGTTTTTTTTTTTTTCAATATTGCTGTGGATGACGTCATTAATCTTTCTAGCTAAGCCTTTTGCAGGAAATCATAGCATACCCATTGATTCACGTTTTGCTTCCCTTCAACTCTGTTTGAGAAACCCTGCCATCTGGTTTACATAGACAACTTTTAATAACGCCATCCACCGCAATATTGTGGCAGCTAGATAATGGCTCCGCATTTCCAGAAAACCATATCTTCAGGTTGCCTTATTTCTCCATTCATCTTTAAGTACATTTGGAACTGATGGGAAGGCACATGCAACCCTTTAAAAATGTTGTCGATTTAGTCTGACAGTCGGAGACAATTTAGGAAAAAATCTCGCAAGTCACCACTCAGGAACTTTATCAATCAATGCTAACGAGTAACTATCCAAACTATAGAAAAATATACCCAATTAGAAATAACCCCTTTCTACACAGACCACGAGAAATTCTTTTTGATTACTCAGACTTCCTTTAAAATGATTTTATTTTTCCAACCATTCCTTCTAAATTCACAAAATTCCCACAGAACCACCTACCTTTGATAAGAAACATTTCTATCTACCAATTAAAAAACTCTCTCTCGGTTCTGCCGATTAGAAAAACCTCACACTTAACTAGAACAGGTCCTCCGCCTCCCCAACCATCACACTTAGCTGCGTACATCAATACTCTTTTATTCAGATAATATTTTAACTACGTAGTGAAGTAAACTAAATAAATTGAAACGAAAAATTCCGTTTCCTCAACAATGACTTATAAAAACTGATGAAGACTAGTAACTATGAAACAAATTATAAGTAAAGTTTTTTATTTTATTTTGCATGCTTTAAAATTCACTCTTTAAACATATCATAACACATTTTCGAATTTCTCTCTATCAAGCATTTATATTAGTTAATTTATGTTATTGCTCGTTTAACTTAAATGTAATTCCCCCATTCTTAATTCACTTCTGAGCAAGCACAGAACCAAATTTCAGTCTCAAAATAAGAACAATTTTCCAGTCAGAACGGGGATAAAAGCCCAAGAGGTTTAAAAACTCCGAGAAGTATATTTCCGAAACTGCTAAGCTGAGTTACGACTTGCATCCAGGCCAGGTGTCAACCAATGCCTTATTAGCTTCCTTACTTTGTAACAATCGAATTCTAGAATATATCATCTAATTGTACTGAAATTATAATCTCTTCGCTTTTTATGTATGTCCATCCCTTTTTGTTACAACTGAATAAAGCCTCCACGGTATGTCAATTTTTTTTGTGTTATGTATTTGAATTTTCTCTCTCAATTTTTTTGCTAGTTGCGTTTATCTGATAGCTGTAAACGAAGCTTGTAGTTGAAAACTTTTTATGAAGTTAAATAACAATATTTTTAGTTTTAAAAAGAGATAAATACTGAAAAAAAATCGAAACATTCTTTTTTATACAATATTTTAGCATAATATACGAGGGTCTTTCAATAAATCCTTGAAAATTCCAAGAGATGGTACTGTTTGTTTTTTGTAAGCATCTTGATTCACTGGACAACTACTTAAAACCTTTAGTTACTCGTATTCGAGAACATGATGCCCTTCACACCTTAAAAATCTTCATAACTTTTCCTGTCGAAAAAGACATCTTCGCCTTTCTTGGAAAAGATTCACCGGAAGAAACCCAACGTTTTGATTTTTGCTTGATTTCCTGAGCATAATGGCGAATCCAGGTCTCACCGACGGTGACAACTCGATGAGGGAGCAATCAAATTTTGATTTGGCCGCAAAGGACCACCAATTAAATTCTAACTTGGGAATCAATGCTAAATTTGTTTCGGCTCTTTTTACATATAGCAACACCCAACAGTAACAACAATTTACCTTAACATACACAAGTACTCATACAATTTTTAGCACGTCTAAAGTCAATTTGAATTGAATTGAATTCACTCACCAATTTTCCCCACATCATGCTCAAGAGATTCGAAGCATCTTTTAAATCAATTTTTAAAATAATAAAATTATTTATGAAATTCTGAAAAAACCAGTACTTATTGAATTGAATATGTTGATGTACTCGTATTTTCATTGTTTCTTTAAGAATCTATTGCACATACTTAGACAATGTATCATCATGGTGAAACAATTCAAAGAAATTATTTGTTTAAAATTTAAATAACATGGTTTATTAAGATACTCATGAACTGTATCGTATTTCAAGATAAACATGTAAAATTCGCATTATTCAGCATTTAGCACATTTTGTGGAAACCAATCCATTACAATGTTGAACTCTGTCCTGAAATACACTAGAGTGATCAAAACTTAAACAACATTTCTGATTTTTGCCGTAATACCACAGAAAATCAAATGGGAGGCGTGAAATTTATACGACAGAGGCGCAATGTAGAACTTAAATGAAGAGAAAAGTATCGTAGCAAAAAAAATTGAATAGGACTCATATCGTACGAAATGAAGTATATAAAGGCTCTATTATTAGAATGTCGTTGGTTCAAAAAACTGTATGGCAGAAAGAAAGAACAACATATCAAAAAGCCTTAGTGAGGGATATGACCATCATTGAGAGGCACCGTTTGTCCGTGTTCAACACCAAATTGTCAAATAGTTTACAGGATATTAGTTCCCTTATATCAAGAAGCATATATTTCAGTTCCCTGGATGGTAAAAGATCATGCTGCCATGTGTTACCCTAAAATACCCTACACATAATCAATGGGATTTAAATCAGAGAAGCACACTGGTCAATCCATTCTGTGGATATCTTCACTTTCCAGGAACTCCTCAATACCAAGAGTCCAGTGTGCCTTTGTATTGTCATCCAAAAAAAAGTCGAAATTAATGGCAGACCGGAAAAGACGGTACTGATCTCCAGTAACTAATCCTATGTCGAAAATGGGTAACTCCGACAAAATGGTAACTCGAAAAAAAAAAAAAAAAAAAAAAAAAGAAAGAAAGAAAAATGCTTCCCATACAAGCACGATAGGACCATCCCAACGGTTTCTTTCCCTGACGTTAGTGGGATGAAAGCGTGTCTTTCCCTCTCTCCATATCAACTGGCATCAAGAATCATTTGAAATGACTTGCGTCACTGAAGAGAACATGACTCCATTGATGTATCCAGTCTTTGTGTTTTATACATCACTGTAAATGATGACGCTAATTGGCTGCTTTCAATGGTATGCAGCGTTTAGGATCGCGGGTGAATAAGCCGACTTTACGAAATCATCTGGCTAATATAAGCATTGCCGCCAGACGCCCGGTTGCCGTAAGCAATTGTTGAACAATGTTACAAGCGGTCAGGTTTCAATATCTTTTCGTCTGCAGGGCAATATATCAGTTAGAAGCCTCCGTTTTTTTCCACCACCAACATTTCTTACGACTGTTCTTGTCCTTTGGAAGGTTTTCCAAGCTCGTGAAAAAACATTTTTATCAATTCCAAATTCTTGGGTAATAGAAGTCAAACTCTATGACTCTCCTCAAGCTTGTCAATCATTCTACCATGTGTAAAGATATTCTAATGCTTTATTGTAGCCTAATGCACGTACAATCTCACTTTCTAACTTGAAGAAGATAATATTCACCTGGAAATGCGCCTTCCTTTCTTCTTTTTTCCTTTCTTTTTTTTTTTTTTCTTCTTGCCTTTGACGTCATGTTGATGATATTTGCATGTGCATTACCTTTCTACTGAGTTGGTTTTCATTGCACTGATCGAAAAAAGTCATTTTCAACAATATTTATGGCTTTATGTTGAAAAAGGAATTTATTATTTAAGTTTAGCACACAAGTATAATGTTCTGTAACATTATTCCTGTCTTATAAATATTTATTTTTAAAAGGATGGAATGGATTTTTAATCGAAGAATTCTTTGGATGGATTGAAATAAACACATATAAATATTTAAGCTTATAAATAATTAAAATAATATTGTATAATTAATTTTAATACATAGAAGCACTACTTTAATTTAGCTTTTTATTAGGAATCAAAAACTATCGAAAATATCACAAAATTAAGCAAAGCAATTTTTTAAAAAAAATTGTAGACCAACAATTTTATTCTATTTCTTATTATTTCTTAATTTAACATCCATCTTTAGAGAGACAAAATTGTTAATTGTGACTTTAAATAATGTTGCAAACTGGCTTTGCTTAACATTTTTTTTTTAATTCTTTTTATCGTTCTTTGCAATCCTTTACAAAATGTTTGATGACTTTCAATTTGAGGACGGATCAAGCACTTTTATGTTTACTCTATCAGTCAAAGTCCTTAATTTCTCTTAAAATAATTTTCCAGTAATTCTATTTTAAAGTATATCATTCTTAATTAAAATAAATAATATTCAAAATACAGAAGATTATTTATTTATATAATATCTACTTTTTTCTTATTTTGTGTATAATTTCATCCATTAGTATCATGAAAATAATTCAAAGACTAACGTAATATTTCTATGATAATGTAACATAATATAACGTAATATTTCTTGCAACTGAAATTAATAAAAAATAGTGTTTCGCTTCCTCGATACGATTATTGTGTTGCATTTTTTAATTAAATATTATGGATAATTTTTGTTATAAAAGGCAGAAACAATTTAGTGTCCTTAAATGTTTCTGAAAAAGAGATTATTATAGAAAAAAGATTATTAAAATTACAAAATTGGTATAAGAAATAGAATCATCAAATTTACAAAAATTAATATAAAAAATACATTTTTTTTCAACTCTTTTTTTCCAAATGAATTATTGTAGAAGCATATTTTAATAGTTTGTAATTTTTCACTTAAATAAACAATATAAGGAAGTTTAATTTTACAACTAATAGTGCTGTTAATTAAATATAGAAGATGATTACTTCATTTCATTACATTAGTTTTTGCGTCTTCTTTTCAGTCATGTTAACAGAACTACAAATTATCTATCTCAATTATCAGATAAAGTTCACATAAAGAGCATTTCATTATTCATAAACCATTTAATAATAGAATACATTCATAGATACTTATTTACCAATTAAAGGAGAATGAATCACTAATAACATTTTGTGTAACTTTTCATTGATAGAAACTACAATAGCAAAATCTATAACTAAATATATGAGTTATTTCTCTATGAGATGAAATAAAACAACTAAAGAGAAGAAAAGAACGTTGTGCATTAAAAGTTGATTTTATATTGAAACAGATCGTATGTTCCCACTTGACACGCTTTCAATTGGGCAGTGTTCTGTAACGCAAGAGTGACCCTAACAGAAACAACAACGTGCTTATTCGTACGAACGGAGTTTGTTAATGTTTTTAAAAGAAAATTCATCTTAAGTGGCGCGGTTATTCTTTGTTTGGCTCCCATCCAGTTTTTTTACCCATACATAACACACTTAGATGCCTAAAACATCCGCAATAATGACTGACCCAAGCAGTCTGAATCGCTCAAAAAATAAATTTTGAGAAGTACTTCAGGGAAACACCCTTTTTTTTTTTTTATCCCTTCGGTAGTTGCAGGATGTGTGTGATTCTAAAAGAAAGATATCTTAGGGGGGAAATTGTATTTCAAATGCTTAAAATGAAATATTATGTCTGCAGGGAAGGATTTGAAAAAATTCAGAAAAAACATAGAATATATATATTTTTTCATGAACTTAAAAATTTTTATAGAAATATTTTTATATTACAAGCGCTAAAGCATTGTTATAAAACAACAAAATCAATATTTCTAAGTAATAATCTTATTTTCTTAGTAAAAAAAGAAATGTTCTAAACTTTTTTTTTTGCTTAAAATCATACCGTGGAATATTCCGTGGTACTTGAAAGTGATGGAGACTTCAATCACCTCAAGTTTTTTTTTTAATTTCATGCTTTAGGCTACGCGCTGCGCGGCTTTGCCGTTACTTTACGGCGTATGGCAAGGCCGCAGCGCCTGCTGTAAAGGCTTTTGTGCTGGTGCGCGCCATGTAGCCTTTGCGCGGCCAGGCGGTTTTGGCAAGCGGTGGGCCGCATAGCGGCTGCGCGTGTTGCGCGCGTTGCTGTGTTGTCGGCGCGGCGCGTGGTGGCGCGGCGTACGCGTGGCGGCGCGTGCGTCACGCGCGCAAGTTTCGGCGCTTTTTTTTTTTTTTTTTTTGCGCGCACCATCAAAAATATTGTTGTTTCGGCACAGGGAACAAGGACTAATCTCCAGTTAAAGAAAACCCCAGTTATTGAAAAAATATTGCTGGTTGTTTCTTTGATTAATATTGGTTCTTATAAATCGTCAGATTTCTGAATACAGGAAAACAAAAGTAAAGACATATTATTAAATGAATACTAAAATAATTCCAAAAATAGTACGTATCTATAGTACAAAATAACATGTTGTTTATAAATATGCTTTTGCTAATTGATTATATATATATATATATATATATATATATATATATATATATATATATATATATATATATATATATATATATATATATATATATAGCAGCGTATAAAAGCTCTACATATGATTGTTGAAAAATTATTATATAGGAAATTAGAGTAAAAATCATTCTCCATTTAGTTACGCTTATGCCTTCCATTCATCCGATTCATCTGTCTAGTATTTGTGAGAAACTTGAACCACTTTTCACTTTTTTTCCGTACTGATACAAAACTTTTATTTTTAATCTTTGAAAATCAGAAATTTCGTACTTTTTATTCCGATATCAAGTTTTTCGTTTGCAATAGTTGTGTTGTTTTAAATTAATATCAAAACAAGTAACACCAATTTTACTTAAAGTGGTTCAAGCGTCCATTTTTTCTTCTACATTTCATTCCGAATTGGACTAATTTAAATTATTTTTTGTCTTCAAAGAATATTGTTTCATATCCATAAATTATACGTAAAGTGTTATGTCTTGAAAACTGTAAGATTATAAACATTCACAGCAAATAATGAACTCAGTCGAAAATAAAATTATCCTCAGACTTACCAAATGAAGCTATTGCCGATATTCGATAATCAAGCAAACGAATTAGAGAATATGTAAGATAAATCTGATGAGTTGGGATAAATTTAGCTTTGTTAACAAAGGATGATCTCCCATCTCAGAGACAAATGATTAATTGAACAGAATTCCCTCTGAAAGCATCTGAAAGAACAATGTATCATTGCTTGCTTCAATAACCTTAGAACAGTCATTTGTCAAGTATTTATTTATTTATTTCGTCATAGAAATAAATGTTATAGAAGGATTTAATACGAAAACAGCTTCATACAATTTTTACGCATTATTTCTTACTAATGTTTATTTTTAAAAGACGAACTTCAATTGAAAATTTGGAATGAAAATTCTTACGACAACTACTTTTTTAAAATAGTTCCCTAAACCTCTTAAACAAAGTTTAACTTTATTTCAAAAATTTTCTTGCAGGATAAAATTATGCGTGTATTGTAATTTTTGTAGCTAATGTATTACCTTCGTAAGAAATTAATTAACTTTGTTCCAAATATAGAAGTTCCTTCTTTCCAATGTTTTGATAAATGCAAAGAAATGGATTGAAAACATTTTCTTTAGAAAAAATTTCGTTACAATTTGATAATTTTTCGAAATATATTAATATAAAAAAAATTGTTTCTAAGAATTCATTAAAAACTAATTATGTATTTTATTATTTAATTTATTAGTAATATATAAGCTACAAATAATAAAACTATTGAAAAATCTGCTTCAGCATTTAAAAAGTAGTTGAAGATATTAGTTAAAATTTTCTTAATGTTATTCAAGATAATTTGAGAACCAACGGTTTCTTAAATGCGGGAAATATTTTTAAGCGAATGTTAAAAAGTAAAGAATCACGTTATATGTGAAGAAAGACTGGTACAATTCTGTTCTAAATACGCAACATGCATTCAAAATTCTTAAAAGATGATGCTTCTTTCATAGTCCTCTCGAAATGTAATTTAATATGTTATATTTGTGCTCATTTTTTAGATAATTTCACTTTATGTGAAGATATTTCAAGTAATCTTTGTTTAGTATCGTACTTTAATGAATTAATTAGATACCTATTTCTATACTTATGAATGGATACTCACAGTAAAGTTAAAATATTGTTCAATGTATTCATTATAAATATAAAGTATTTTTCTCTGCAATTACATATTTGGGAGCAAAACAAATTAGGTTAAAATAGTAATAAAATCAAGCTTATATTTCTTATTACATTACTATGTTAATAGAACTATCAAGGTAAAAAGTTGCCAAAACTGAAAACAAACTATTAATTAACCGAGCAAAAGGTTATCCGTCTGATTTTAACCGATACATAAATGCATATTATTTGTCAAAATAAAAACAAAAGCTTTATTACTGCACAAAATAAGTGCTGTGAAATAAAATAAATATCATTTAGAAGTAGTATTTCTTTAATTTCTTACAATTAGGATTTTACTTCTCTCAATTGAAACAAAAGTGAAAATTTTGGTTATTTGACGATTCTTTTTAGAAAATTGTGAAAAAAAGCTGAATTATAACTAAAAAATTAAAAGAACCCATACAAAGAGGACAAAAATTAAGAGAGCCTATACAATAAATAACGAATAGAAATATAATTTGAATAAAACGAATTAGTCAGATACCGATAAATATATTATCAAAATGTCAGTTTGAAAAGAAAATTATTGGATAAACATGCATTCTGCTCGATATAATAAAAGCAACCTTTCTTTAATTTCACACATTTATTTTTTATTTGATTTCACTTTTTTAAAAGAAAGAGAATTATGATTTTATTCATCATCATGGGTGTACAAAAAATAAACAAAATATAACTAAGCAATAAAGAAAGGACAATTATTGATAAACTATTAAATAAATATATCATAAATAAAACGCTAATAGAATTATACGAGTAAAAGCATTGCAAACTAAAGAAAAGCTTACAAAATTACATGTGTGTGTGTGTG
>BMAW01028080.1:6070-70181 GCA_019974015.1 Nephila pilipes
ATAATTATGGAAAAATTATAATCCTTCATATTATAATTATGGAAAAAATGGTATATTCCTAATTAAACGAATACACATACTCTCAAATTCATTATCATGTAATAAATGTTCTCTAACTAAATGAATTCCTATTTTTAATACGAATTTAAAAGTACATCAGAGTTTGTATTAAAATCTTGCTCAAAATTATCACTAAGCTTAAGAATTATTTTTAACATTTTCCTTGATCATAATCCTCTTCTCTCCTCACCTTTACCTTTTTCTTAAACCGATTACAGTTTGCAAAATAAAGATTTTTTAAAAACCATGCGCGTTTGAAACATTTTTCGATTTGATGGTTAGAATATATTTGAGTGAAGAAGTTAACATTTATTTGTATTAAATTAATTTAATAATCTTTTCTAAGGAGGGACAGAAAAAATTTGCTATTTTAATTTTTAATTAAAATATCGTTACAATATCATTCAAATGCGTCTAATTTATGAGAAGCACTTAAATTCTTGTTTAAATATTACATTATTTTACTAAAGAATTTATTTCGAATTCCTTTGAAAAAGTTCGTACTAAACAAAGAATTCCTTTACTTAAGTATGCTTTGTTAATTTCAGATTAAAAGGTAAAAAAACTTAAATTATAAGAGTTTGTTTTTATTTCAATCAATGAATAATAATATTTAGGCAGCGGAGTTTCACATTACTTGAAAAAAAAAACTAATTAACAGACTATTTACAAAGTACATTTCAAAACTGTCTTCCCTTTTAATTAATAAGTTTAAAGTCTGAATTATTCAATTTCATATTTTGTTTTGAATTGAATAAAAATAATGAATTTTAAAAGGAAACGCAATTTAATTTGCTGATATGAATAATTAAGAAATTCATTAAGAAGTAGAAATGTAATTGAGATGGAACTGTTTTTTTTAGTTTGCTTCAACAACAATTATCACTTTTTAACTAGGAATTTAAAAATGAAACAAGATTCATTATGTTCAAGTTCTAATGCATTTCTTAAGAGACAAATATTTTATTAATTTTCTTGTTGAATGAAATTAAATATAATTAACTTTATTATTTAATTTTACAATAATTTAAGACTTATTCCATTTAGTCTAAAATATTGAACTTGATTTCTTTCTGGTAATGTTTCAATTTCATTAAAAATATTAATGAATCCTAGCCTTTATTGAAGGAAACTAGAATCTAGGAATTTAAAAATTATTTCCTGTCAAATATGCATCTTTAAGTTTTTAAACACGCAATGTTCAGAAGACATTTACTGCATATTTAATTACAGACTTATAATGTGGGATCTATGGCGTTTTTTCCCTTCAACTAACACTTCGAGGACTTTATGAATTTGGTTGAATTGAACATCTCTCCTAATAGATGAAAAGTGATTTGAGTAGATTAGATATTAATTTTTTAAGTGTAAGAATTGAATAGATGCAAATGTAGGAAATAAAATGCTCAATGCAAAAGTTAATAGTTTAATTAATCATACGGAGTAAGTGGCAAGTAGAAAACAACATTAGAATCAGGAGGATCAGATGACAGTCTAGAAGAATCCAATTATGTAACAAGGAGACAGAATCTTCTTCAGCTGGAAATCTTATAAGGACATTAACCATTGTTTTGGTAAAGAAGCAGTCTTTATTATATTAAACATTTAATCGAGGGAACCTTGCAGATACAGTGAGTTGGGATGAAAATCGATATCAAAATATGAATAAAATAACTTGGTTATCATTATTGTGTGAATTACTATTCAGTGACTATATTCTTAAATTGTGCTCAAAGAACGTCATATATTTAGTCTTTACTTTGATTTTCGTGCTTTTTACAAAGGTAGATTATATAAAATCATAGTTCAAGCGAAATATCCTGAGTTCAAAAGTTTGAAAGTACTTTCATATTTATAAAGAACCAGTTTGAGAGAAGAAGTGGAATGGTGAATTGATACGGTTTGCAAGCTACCAATGCGAGGGCAGTAGTTTGGTCTCTATTTTTTACTCTGGTGACTGTAGGAATGTGAGTGAGGAGTACCATATAATATATCATGACAGTATTAGTTGAGACGTTTTTTAGCGCCACATGAGCCACCAGAAAAACTCAAGGACCGCTGAAGGGCGAAGACTGAAACCTTCTACACCCTTGAGTTCAGGATGATCTTCGCCTGTTATGATCAGTCGCTTATTAATCCTAGAAATAACTCCGGTGCGATATAAAATTAGGCGAAGTGATATAAATTGTTTTGGCTTACAATAAAATGGCTATTATTTCTTTGTTTATTGTGTCAGTAAGTAATTTATTTCTAAATTTTTATGCATATCTTGATAGATTTTTTTTTTTTGGGAACATTAATAAACGTGAAAATGCAGGTAAAGGAATTTACGCTCTCAAACTAATGGTAAGACTGTGAATAGCTGAACATTTCAACATAGTGTTATTTAGAGTTCGTTTACTGACAGAAATTAATGTCGAAAGGAGACCATAATGTATATTATGTATGGAAGCTTTGGACACCAGAGTGTGCGTTCAAAAGTAAATTAAACACCATTTATAGCACTACTATTGCTGAAGGAAGACATAAAATATCAACTTACTGAACAAATCAAAGGAATGGAATTCATTTTGCAGTTAAAGGATAATATGATGCCTTACCGGATCTGGCTTATGGTTCATATATTTTAATAACATTGCAGAAGTCCTCTTTGTAAAAAATATCATTTCTTTTGAGCAAAGGCTCGGAATTTTTGAGATCCTTGATACATTTAATTTTTTAAAATAATTTAAATTGCAACATGTACATTGGTATCTGTCTTTATGGACCTCAATTCCATATCATTGCCATGGAGGGTTATGGGTGCATATTCAAAGCAACATCCCTGAATCACTGAGAATTCATTCATTATTTCCCAAGAAATAGCTTACGCCAAAGCAACGAGTCTGTTTAGAATCAGGTGTTAAACAATCTCGTGATCACAATAATTTTTATAGATATTCGTTCCATTGAAATCAAGTTTCAAAACACTGTGTGAGTATATAGTAGTCTACCATCGTCTTGAAGGTGTACTACTATAGTAGTGTGTGATACCTCTCTTTGATAATGTTTCATCACTACCATAGAACGGATGCAGAAAATGTTTATTTTCCTTAAAGAAAGGTACAAAGATGCAGTATTTTAGATGACATAATTTTAGATTTCAATTAAAGATTAATGTCGCTTTCAACTGATAAAACCCAGTGGAATATTTTACTTCCTAAATAGTATTTGTTTTAAAATGGACTTTTAAGAACGCTGCTGAAGAAAACAACAAGTCTTGGGCAAAAAAAGCCCAGTTCCTAGTGGAAATTAGAGTGTAATACGATTCCACAATTTGAAATGTGCTTTGTCTCTTTGGTATTATTCTAACCTACACTACTATTTAATGTTAATAAATAAAGAAACAAATAAAGGAAAAGTATTTGTTCAATAATTCTCACATACAAGTTACATGTTTAAAGCATTTTTTATCTCCCACTTCATAATTAGTTACAATTTTTACTTAGATTAAAGTAAATGCAAAGAAAAAATTTTACAAAAAAAGGGTGCCGCAACCCAAATAGTTGAGAAATCATTATACTTGCTAAATATATAAATAAGATTTATAATGGAAAGGGAAATAGATAATCTAGGGTGTTACAAATGCAGAAATTTTAATTAGAATAACAAAGCCATTCATACTCATTGATAATTACAAAACTCTATAAAACTTAACAAAATAAGCAATATTTCATTTAATTTTTAGATAGTGTAATCTGATATTTATAACATTTTGAAACTACGCTCCAATCAAAAATAACCCAATACTCTGGCCATCCATATAAAATTAAAACATAACATCGCCTAATCTTGACATCCGGGGCGGAAAACGAAAACCTGAAACCAAACCTGTATGAGCGTCCACTTCAAATTAAGAATTCCTTTGATGCAGACTTTCCTAAAATGAATAGGAATCAACAAATTATAGCATAGATTGATTGTCCCGAGGAAACTGGAAACGTGCAGCATGTCTTTATTGACAATGTACATACATATATATTGATGCATATATATATTATTGTTATTATTATATACATACATACAGTATATGCGAAACGTAAAAAAGCATATTGATATCGCATGTGACATATACATACATACATACACATGCATATATATATTATACATATTACGTGAATGTATTATACATATCGATGTATTACATGAGCACATATTATTAAGGAAGATATTATTATGGAATGATGTATTACATATACATATTATTATTACATATTATTACATACATACATACGCATTTTCACCTGCATGCATGCATATATTAGCTTAGAAAACGTGCATATGGTGCTATTACATACAAGGCTGTTATTGGCTGTTGGTATGCATGCATTAATGCATGCATATATATATGCATGAATGTGCTTATATATACATATATACATATACATATATATATGCATGAATGCATATATATATATATGTATGTATTAATGTATGTATATATTATTATACATATTTATACATATATGCATGAATTTATATATATATATATATACTATACATATAGGAGATATATATATATATACTATATACATATGTATGAATTTCATATATATATATATATATATATTTATATATACATGTATGAAATGTACATATAACAACAGTTTACATACGTAGATGGTGGGGTGATGTGAGATTGCACATCCCGAATCTACGAGGAATTTGCTCACGCAAATGGGCCGGTTTGGTTTTAGGAGGCAATCTCCATTACTTGATTCATGATGATTCTGTCGGAATCAAGTTGACCTCAAATCATTTTACTCTTTAATACTCTGAGAGAGATGAAGATATTTACTCATTGAACCATATACAGGTTATCCCATTAGGAGTAAAACAGTTCTTCCGGAGACGAGTAGATGGAGAGTCTAACTAACTTTATTCCATTTCCGCCGATGGGCATTGAACGCGCTCGGGCGTTCATCATCCGAGAAGAGCAGAGGAAAGTGGACGAAAGAGAGCGAGAACGAATGTAGTTTTGTTCCTGGAATAGGTATTCTTGCATGAGCTATCACATGACACTGATTCTTTTCAGCATCTGTCTATAACTGAAGAGCTGATTTTACAGTACATTGGAAAATAAAATTAATTCTTTTGATAATTAGCTTGAAAATCTTGAGCATACATTATTTGATTTTCAATTCAAACCTGATTTTGATATAAAACCAAACACATTAACAAAATCAAGACATATGAAAATGACACGTCAAAATAAATCCTGATAAAGAATACCTACAGATGTCCAATTCTTAAAATGCCAATTTCTCAAAATGAAAAACAAATATGAGAAAGAATAAAAATAAGTCGTAAGGAATTGAAAATAATTTTTAAAAAATTAATGAAAATGTTCACCAATAAACTCTATATTTTTTTCTTCTTTACAGCCCAACAAATAGAAAAGTATTCCATTTGGAAGATTTTTACATACAAATAAGTCAGTGGTTACAAATAATCTTTATATGGGATTTGATTCAGCAATTATATATATAGAAAAATTTGAAATATATTATTGTCAGTAAAAATCTTAGAATAAATAAGGTATTCCTTTAAATATTTGCAAATGAAATATATTTAATTAAAATGTTGATTTCTTCCTTGAAAACTAAACGGATGTATTATAATTAATTTATATATATATAAATAAAAAAACATTTTTCTTATTAACCTTATAGTAGGCACGTATATGAGAGATACTGTTGGTACCAATTTCTTTTATATCTTAATATTAGGTAGCACTACGAGCTCTTCCTGATATTCTTCCTGTCTCTATTGACCTTCTATCTGTCATTTAAATTCGTTGACTCTGCAAGTCTGCTTTTTTGAATTCTAGAGATACGAGTGACTGTTCAGGTAAGCTGTTTTATCTGATTTTCTTTGTCATTATAAAATATCTTTTATAGTTTTAGACTTAAATATTATGATTTGATGTACTTTCTATGTTTAAGAGGTTTCCAGTATTAGTTTAAAGATTGTCAAGATACGTACGTATTTTGTCACATACGTGTGACTGTTCATGACACCTAATTCTATCCCCTGCCTCTTTTTTTTAGTTTTGTGGGAGAAAGCAAAAATATTCAAGATGAAGACCCCTAATGACCTTGAGACTATAATAAAACATCTTTTTTTAATGTGACAGTGATAATGATGAGGATAGTTTTTAGATGAAAGCGATACAGATGAAGAGCATAGTTTCAGAAAGAGAAGATGACTGGAGTCAGAATGAGGTTGCAAGCCATTCAGAAAAGATAAAGATAATGATTGGCTAGGATCTACTGATGCTCTGGCAACTCAATTCTGAGAGGAAATAAAAAATCAATGAGTCATGGAAAAGGCAGAAAAAAACCATTCTAGAAAACCTAATCGAGTACCTCTGCAATATATGTATCTATTTTCCTTCAGTAATCAGGTGAGCCAAAGATTTTAACATATTTTGATTTAAACATCTCATTGATCGCATAACTGAAAGACAGAGTTGAAGAGACTTTTTAAGTATATTTGTTTCAGATCAATTACTCTCGGTCATGGATGTCCTGAGAGTACGAAAAGAGCAGCAGCTCTTTGGCTATATTGCCTTTGGCTGCGTTTTACCATGGAACAGAGTTAACCTTGAAGAATCAGTAGACCGGATTGAATGCTATGAAATGACTATGAAAATTGATTTTTCCAATTCTAATGAAATTGGAGATATTTTCTTTTAAAATCCATAATATCTTTTAAGCTTTATATGAGAAAATGAAAATACTTTTAATTGAACTAACTAATTTCATTTTGATGTAATTTCAACATTTGGTTATTTTATAGTGCTTAAGGGTTCATTTTTACATTTATTTCCATTATTCTTAAAAAAATTACTTTACTTGTGAATTAAAAATGTAATTATTAATCCTTAACCACTAAACAATTATCAATAACACTCTTAAATACCGTAGCTCCAGGGAAATACGATATTTTACGATATTATAGAGGGTGCCTGCTGGAAGGTTAAAATAATAATAAAAAATATACATTCATTTTGACAAAGAAAATTTGCAAAATAAATGTGATTTATCTATTTTTTACATTTAAAATCAAATATAACTTTGAACATTAATGTTCATGGAAAAGAATACAATCTGTATTTATATTTTTAACAGGATAATTATAGTAAAATATATTATTTCTTACCTAATTTATATCATTAACTTTCTTTCAGATTTTCAAAATAAAAGTTCTTACTGGTAAGAATTTCAATCCAAATTTTGACCAATTGGTGATATAATTTTTTACTTTGTTATTCTGCACAATCAAAGTTTCTTATGAAGGTTTATTACAATTGTAATTACTAATATTTCTATCGATACAATCATAAAAACTTTTATGTTTATTTAATACAAAAAAATATTTGATAAGTTTTAGTATATTTCCTACATTTAAATCATTCATATTATAAACTGACAATGACCCGTGTGATGACCGGGAATGATAGAATAGTCCTACTGCAGCTCATGCATAATGTAAGAGGCTAAAATGAGTACTCTGGTGTCTGTGGGTATAGCCAGACACTCGCCCATGAGGAACATATCAGGGGACCTTAGGGACTTTACCTTCTTTTGGTAAGTCATGAGACCGCTGAGGCCCTTAGTGATCTTTTTTTTTCTTTCCTATGGCTTTACTTGTCTTCGGTAAACACGGTGACATGATGCAGCCCCGAGATACCCTAGTTATCCTTCTCATTTTCAATCCTCCTTGTCAACCACTTGTGTCCTTTTTTAAAAAAATTTCTTCCTCGTCTTAGACCAGAGTTAAAGATTTTAAGTAAGTATAGACATACTTGGTTCTTGCGCCAATAAACTTTACTTTCCCCTCTACTTTCTCAGCTAAACTGACTATTGATTGATTTATTATTTATTACGCAATAAGATGGCATAAATGTTGATGATAGACTGTAATTTGAACCCCGTTAAGTAAATGAGGTTAACACATGAGCTGGCATTTCCCTCCCAAGCTTCACAGCAAGACAAAGGACTTTAGATCCCCAACAAATTTCACGCATCAGCCTCTCTCTACATTCCCTTGAATTCTTACTATTGTTCTGACTTACCTAGAAATTTTGCTTAGCCTTATTTTAGCTATAAACTTTTTGAATTTTTCTTGAAATGTAGACATATTTTCAATCATCTTAAAATTGTATGAAGGTCAATATATAATGCTTTCATAAAATGAAAGTATATCAAGTATACTAGAGATTCTGGGAAAAAATTAATTTATTATGCAATCGTAATCTAAGATATTATCTGAAGTAAATTAATCAAGTAAGAATTATTTGAATGAATGACATATACATACTATTTCCAGACCTAAACAATGATATTTATTTAAAAAAATATGGGTTGAATAATATACTTATGTTAGCAATCTTTGATACGTTTGTGAAAACCTAATACTAATTTTCTTTCAAAATAATTTTTTATATATTTTTAGATATTTAAGTAGTTTAATGAGATATATTATTCATATATATATATATATATATATATATATATATATATATATATATATATATATATACCGAAAATTTATGAAAGAATAATTTAAATATTTAAAAGACAAAAAAATCCAGAAAAGAAATGTAACAATGAAAGAAAAAAATAATGAAAATAGAACCCATGTCAAAAAAGCAATATCGGCTGAGGACCGATTAAGTGGGTTAAACTAGTTTATCTGTACCAACCTTCTCCCTTTATGACTTGGTAGGGTTGAATTAGGAACCAAATTGGTAAAAGAGTTATGATTAAAGATGCAACAAATTCATGGATAAAATCTATTGCAAAATAAAATCTATAATTCCTGGTGGTAATGAATTGGGAAATCCAAATTCACAAAAAGAGTTCAATGATTAAAAATGCAAAAAATTTCAACGCTAAAATTTACAAAATAAAATTTACAAAATAAAATAAAATCATACCTAAAATTATCAACAACAAAATATAAAAATTACTTACAAAATTCAAAGAAGATTCAACATGTGAGTAGGGTGACGGAATTAAGCTTCAAGATGTATATCACATACTCAAAATGAAAAAAAAAAAAAAATATAAAACATCATCGTTCTCATATAAATTGAAAGATTTAAATCATTGTTTGATTGGTAATAAAATGTGCTGATGCAAACAATTGGTTGGTAATAAGTTGTATGGTAGCTAGAGCATAACGGTCCAGAGAGAGTGAGTAAAAATGTGTTAAATTAAAATAAATAAATTTTCATTTGCTACCTACTAACAAGCCGACTTTGTGGACCTATTGTTGTGTGGTGGATTTGAAATTGGATCACGATTCGCAAAGATGTTACTAGTATTTGTGATGTATAAGCATTTCTAAGAAATTTGGTTGGATAATCAATTGAATCTTCTCTTTATCAAAATAATACTAATAGTCTTCATTAATAACTATTTGCAAATCATCTAAAAATTCTACTGTATTTGAATTAAGATTGCTTTTTAATAATTTGAGAGCAAATTAGGTAAATGAAAATTTGGTTTAAAAAATCCTCAGTTTTACCTAAATAATTAGATCAGTAATGAAAAAAAGAAAGTAAGAATCATTGTCAACGAGTTTTAATTCATAAAAAATGTAAATAAAAAAATTGGGCTGATAATTACTAGAAGGCCCTCCCTGAGGGAGACCCTGAATATAGGAGATTTTTACCAAAAAACTATGTACCCTCTTGTAATACAAATTTCAATGAGTACGAATTTTTTCCGTTTTATTGTTTGATTAAAATATTTATTGTGTACAAAAATTGCAAGAACTCAATTAAATCCTGAATACTATTGAGTTAAAAAGATCTTCAAAATCAAGCATCCATGCACAGAGAATAATTTTGTTCTTCATGTTTTGGACAATTTCAAAACTATTTTTAATAATAAAGGTATTATCAATATTGCTGCTGTAATAGATTTTTAAAGAATGGATATGAGCTTGCCAGATTTAGTGATATAGTGTTATATCCATTCGTATCATTTCGAAATTCTGATGAAAGTTTCGTGAAAGCAGAAAAATAATGGAATTTAATGTTTGTAAGGTGCAAACCCAATCTTCTTATTGAATGCCAAAAGACGATTATTTATTTCTCTGTTACTATATTTGATAACTGAAGGCATGTTCATTACATGTTCACCAATAATTTATGATAAAATTTGCAAATAATTGCATAATTTGCAGGAACCTTTTTATCTGGCTATAAATCATAACAAAATCTCTAAATCATCTATATCACTTAGATCTTTAATTGTAATTTCCTTATCCACTTTAAAATTCAAATATAATTTTCTTCAAAACACATGACCAAATTCATCAAATGCCTTGAATTGGCAAAACCATATTTAATTGCTAAGAATAAAATTGTCAAAAAAATCATAAGTAATTTGGTTTTCTACCACAAGGTTACTATTAGTAATCATGAGCCTGGAATCCAGTTCCTTATTCTGAAACCTCTAAATTCCATCACCGCTTTTAACGATGTTCATTTTCCTGTAACAAATATGTTGATGGAATCAACATATTGTTTGGTAATCTTTCATTTACATACTTGTGGTGTTTTAGACTTGAATATTGTAATTTAAAAAATAGATTCTACCAAGTTTTTATTGTACTTAAAAGTCTTTATCCTGATATTTTTAATTGAAATAGAGCTATGCTTTGAAACACCAGAAAAATTATACTAAGTGACGTATTCATAAAGAGAAAGGTGTAAATATTCTGCAATATATTTTTCATCAATATTCAAATCAATTTTTTCATTGTATAAAGATATCTGATATATCTCCAATGAAACTTGAATCCGAACAACTTCATATTATTCAAAATATTCACATAATCTTTACCTCTTTTATTAGTCCACATATGTATAAACATGTCCCAATAATATTAGTTTCAAATTCAACTTAAGCTTGAAACATTTTTCTTTGAAGATAGGAACAAGTCTCTATTTTTCACATTTGATCTATGTTTCTCTAGAAGTTCTAGTCTAATTTATAAGGATTATTAATCCTAGAATCCTTCTTGGTAATAAAATACTTGAGTTTATTTTGCTTGTATATGTCTTAGCATTTTTAGTTGTTCCATATTGCATTTAGTCCATAATGGTAAACAGATCATAAAAACCTAATATAAAAATTTCAAACCATAATCTTTTCGTCGTTGTCAATTTAATAATATATTTGATAGCATTAAATCTATGTGAATAAATGTTTATTTCCATCCGACCTATATTTTTACTGACATTATAGGAATTTTCATACTATGCTGATTTAATTCTAATCATTTGTTCCTGTGTAGTTTGCCCAAATAATTAAACTGTACATACACTTATCATCATAAAATCAATATTATATATATAATATTAAATATATTTATATATATATATATAAATGGGGCCTATTTGTAATCATTTTAAAAATATATTTGATTTATTCAACTGATAATCACTCGATATTTAAGGGAAGGGTTAAATTGCATTAATTACTAATATTCTATAGGTTCATAATATCCATTAAATTAGGTAAAATCAAACTTTTTTGATTTGAAATATCTTTTATAAGTGGTATTAGTGACTAGATATATATGTTTAAATGTATCATGACAGTTGTTGTAATATATTGGTTTCCTGTTTATTCTCTTATAGACAAAATTACCTGTTCATTTGTTTTTTATTATTTTTATCTTGTAAATCTAGATGATAATGTGTTAGAAGAAGTACGTGATATTTAGTATCCTAGAAAATTGTTTAAATACATCATTTAACCCAAAGAGTAGACAGTACACTAAATATATCTTCTTCTTGTTTTTATTATTCTCCTTTTCTTGACATTTGCTGATAGCTGTCTTATTTGATTTTAAACTGGTTGTATTCTAAATAAATGTTTATATTTATATTGAATTAATATTTTTCACATTAATATTTTGGTTTATATTCATTGAAATAATTTTTTTCTTTAAACTTAAGAAAAATTTTCTAATTTGATTATTGGTTATAATGATATGTTTAGCGGTTTCAAAATATAGAAGTACAAATATATGTATATATATATATATATAGAGTAATAATAGTATAACATATGTAGCATATATTATATATATTAATATATAGTATATGTAAAATAATACCATGCCCATCCAATGAATTAAGCAAAATGAAACAGACTATTTATTTTACGTAACAGTATTAAATGAAGACAAATTCATACATTTGCAAAGCAATTTGTGGGATTACAGGGTAAATTAAAAACCAGCCTAATGCCATCTCTACAGATAAAACGGTACTTACCCATGTTAGGCATGTTTTGATTCGAACTGGGCTTGGATTACAGCAACCATTCCATGCACCCAAGTTCTGCTCACATATCATTAAATAGCATACGGAGCGGTTGCGATAACAGCTCTGCTCAACCCATGACCAGATGTTAAATAGATCGTGCAAAGCAGTAGCAAATTTTGAATACCCTGTGTATCGAGGTAGGTCAGAAACTGATATGCAACTCATGGTTTCCTTTTCTTGTTGAAAAATGGCGTTTGACATGGCCTCAATAGTGCTACTCATTGACAAGATCGATAAGAAAGTATCTGATCTGTGTAAAATCACTTTGATTCAAACTAGAGAGTGCGTATGTACCCAAATGCAATGCCTGCCTCAATCACTACATCACACCAGGGCAAAAGATAGTTACCTGATAAAATGCCAATAGGTGAAGAGTGGTCTCCTCGATCCTAATTATCTATACTTATCAAGATAACGCACGCAACCTGATAATCATCTACTCATGCCATTTTATTTTGAGCTATTGTTCGGATAACAGAGCACTGCTCTCTTCATTGCCTGGGTTCTCTCAGTCCAGGGCGAATTAAATGACGCTGTCATAAGTGGTCCACGTACTGCAAGTCATCGCACCGCAAATGAAGCGAAATAGTATATATATACCCTACACGAAACCCAAAATGTCCAAATTTAAAATGACGCCATTCGAAACACTTGATGGAAAATATTTTTACCAGCATGTCAAAAAGTGAAACTTCATGGTCAAAAATTGAGCTGTGTGTTCAGAAATTATAACTTAAAAGTAAATGGTACGAAGATTTGTAATATCATAAACGCTGAGAATGAAGAATTGATTAGAAATCATTCTTTTGATGAGCGATTGATTTTAATTTATAACAAATTTATGATATAAATCTGATAATGAAACTTAGAAAATATTTAAGCGAAGTTCTTATTATCTACATCCACGTGATTACATAACCAGTGATATAAAATATAAGGATAGTTTCTAAATGAGCCAAAATACCATGATTTTGATTGAATAATTTTTTGGAACAGAAATACAGAGTCCAAAATTTCAAGAAAAGAAAATTCTGAAAAAGAAAAAGTCATGTTAAAACTATATTAAATTTAATATACCATAATTAATTTTATACTTTTTATAATAATAAAATTCTAAGTATAATCAATGAATGCTCTCAGCCAAATGGGAAAAAAAAAAAGTTCCAATAATTACATAGCAAGATCGCTATAATTGCATATAGTGATTATCGTTCCATATATTGAAGTAAATATATACTATAATATATCAAACATATAATTGATACCAATAGTTGTCTTTATAAAGCTATATATCATATATATAACTATATAGACTAATATAATTAATAATATATAGACTAATGAGAAGTAAGAGTATATATATAGTAGAGTAGTACCATATATAGAGCCAATAAAATATACCATATATATAGAATATATACATAGAGAAGAAAGAGTATATATATTTATATTATAGATATGAGAATATATAGCCCAGTGGTTACCATATATATATATCAGACCAACATATATTTATATGACAGAGATATGGGATATATATAGACCTTACATATTTATAAAACAACCCTTTTACACTTTAAAACTCACAAAAAAAAAAAAAACAAACATAGAAGACTCAATAAACGAACGAAATTCTCATTTGCATTACGAATTCTATAGACATAACTGTCCAGAGATATAAGATGTAGTATTTAATCCAGTTCATCAAACGATTTGTATAACAGTTGTTTATAATGATTTTGATATAAACTTGTTCACCAATAAACCTTTCTTCACGAAATTTTTATTTAACATGAATCTCAAAATTCTCTCCCCAAATATTCAAACTGCTTTTACCACCTTAACTCATCCCTTGATTCAGCCATTCGATCAGAGATATTATAGCAGTATTTTAAATGTACACGTAAATGAAATGGTTAAATATATTTAAGTTACGAAAGGAAAGGAAAACATTGACTGTTGTGGGAAGTTAATTCTAAGGATTTGTATTAGTTACTACATCTTCTTTGCTATCAAACAGTTGATTGCAATCAACCCAGCTTGTTGAAAAAGTTACAGTATGCGTCAAGTGAGTTCAGAACAAAAAACTCAGATGTGGGTTCTAAAATTATAAGTACATAAACTAATTAGTAGAAGGTTTGAAAGAACATGAAACGGTTTATTGACAAATGATATGATGCTAGAACCCTTTGAAAGAGGACTGATTTATGAATTATGACAGTTTATTAAAATGATTCAATCGAAGATGAAGTTCATTATATTAACGCCTGATTCAATTTTAGATGTTTGAGAATATACTAAGTATAGAACATTTTTTACTCCTCATGATATCAGCATAAAGGTGCATAAAATTTCAAAGCTAATCCCAAGTTTTGTTGTAGCAGATATCAAGAATTATATAACTGCACTGATACAAAAAAAAATGCTGATAATAGAAAGAGAAACACAGAGATCTAATAACAAACAAAATTCTTCATTTGTATCAAAACTCGACAGGGAAGTGTAGATATCGACAACTCTTACGATATATGATCCAGCTCGTCATAAACGTGCAATATTTTCAGTAGCGATTAATACTTTCTTAGTTAGTTTGTTTCCACTCAATTTTATATAGTTGCTATGTACATTTATAGATTGAATTTTCTGGCTGATTGAATTACAAAAATTTGTCTTAACAGATTATTTTTTGTTTTATAAATACACATGGATTTTACTATACTTTTGTGAGATTTTTACGAATAATTTTAGAATGTTTCATTTACACATATTTTAAAGTAGTTAGAACTATCCCAATTCTATATGTCGTATGCATTTATTTATAAGAATTTTTAGCATTGGTGTTTTATGCGGAACATAATGTGTAATCATTATACTATGTTAATAATATATATATATGTCTCTACATTATAATTTCTTGTCAATCGGTCGTTGCGTTAGGTGATTATTTTAGTGTAAGTTTAAAAATACTTAGGTTTAGAGGCGGGAAACTCAAGTAGTTATTATTGGATCTACTCAGATTAATTTTCTTTCCTCAGAAATGTTTAGTGAAAAGAAGCAGAATAAATAAATCAGACTATCTGCATGAAAACATATCTATTCTCGGTCTCGATGGATTCGAGATCGAAATGTACACACTTGCAAAAACCTGTGAAGTGTGATACCATGAGGGGCAGCAAGACTTCGAGATCTCTGCTTCCGCTCTTTGATTTGTCTATTTGAGACCTTTACAGTCACTGGTGTCACTTTGGATCTTTGATAAGGACATATCAGGAGTTATGAGCTCCTGTCAGACAATAACTATGTCCTTGTATACTGTCGTCGCTTTCGGTTGACTTCTACTTTTATGACACAGTATACGGCCATAGATCTCCCATTTCTGCCGCTATCATTGACCGATAGCACCATTCTGACCCAAAAGTAGAGGAACTCTACGATTTTTCTTTTTTGGTGACAAATGCTCAAAATTTTAGTGAATCCGTTTCCGAGGATTAATGCAAGCTTCGTGCGTCGACGGAACAATATTCGCATGGAAATTAAGTTATTAGCTTTAGAAATATTCTGTTTCATACACCATCCCGATCCCCGTTTACAATACTCTGGAGCTAAGTCTAGTTAGTCCTTACCTACCAAAAGTTAATCATTTGCCTATTACATCATACAGTAAGAGCATAAGCAATTTCACCCCATTCTGATAGCTCCTACTTAGTGCATCGTTAAATATATATATATATATATATATATATGCATGTGTATGTGGGCGTGCACATGTGTACTCTACATTCAGGAATGAGATATGAATTTTTAAAAAATAAATCAGAAATATTTATGCAATTTATATTGATAACATTTTTGCACACACTGCTTTTAAAGAATAGCTCTTAATGTATGCAAATAACGAATAATTAGTAGTGTGTTAGTTTGTTTTCATCTTATTCTTCTTAGTTTCTCATTCAAATCCCCCCCCTCTGTACTCATATGTGAAATGAAAAAGTATCTTTTAATCAAAACATTTATCATCAATATTCATAAGTCAAACTTCGTTTCGTGAAACTATATTTGTGTACTTATTTTCATTATGGAATTTGTATTAGTTTAAAAGGCTTCTGTTTGTTGAATAAATTAATTTAATTTAAAATATTTTTATAATGATACACATTTGTATCTTCAGCGTAACAACACACCATGAGACAATATGATCGCCAATTTACCGTATTTGCTTTAAATGCAAATTTTAATGCATCTAATTCGCACATTATTTGAATTAATGCATTAATACATTATTTATAATAAAGTATGGATATATATATATATAATTCAAATAGCGTAAATGTATAAAAAGAAAAAGTATTTTAATCGGCTTATGCAGTGACCCATTCGGAAACCGCTTCTAAAACTATCGAGTGAATTGGAAATCATTAATCGTGGAAAGAGTCTCTGATGTGATGAATGAGTCTTGTAACTCTCCACCATTTTTCAACATCTTTTCTACAATACCATTTTTTACTAGGATTCATTTTTGATGCATATTTCGAAAAGGAGATTCCGTTACTCTAGGCGTTTTAAATTGTTTTCTTGAGTAATACATTTCTTAAGGCGTCCAAAAAACAGCCTTCTTCCTTTTTCTCTGCAAGAATGAATATTTCTGAGCAGTTCAATATATGATAGTAAGAAATATGGAAAAGAGTTTATATTTCGATAAGGAAAAATACGAATATAAGGGTAGTAAAGTACTGTAATTGATGAACGCGACTTTATTAGAACTCTGCCCTTAAAGAATGATATTGTAACATTTACTCTCTCTCTCTCTCTGAGTTTAAAGCTCAGTTTTCATCCTCGTCACTTGATAGAAGTTCAAAATTACGAGGTCCATCGCCAATAACACTCATGTTATTTCTAGTGCGAAGTAGATAAAATCAATCAATAATTCCTAAATAATATAACTATAGGAAATTGACTAATCTAATTACTAATAACTAATTGACTAATCAATACTCTTGTAGTTTAAGCTATTTTTCAAATATATTTTAACAATTTAAAAGTAAGAGAATTTATGAAAAGTGAGGCTTCTAATTAGTTCCATCTAATTCCAATTTTATTTCATCATTTAATTTAAATTTTGTGGAAAACTCATGTGGTTATTTTCTTCTTAAGTACAATTCCTAGCAAATTTTCCATTATAGTTATTCAAGGGCTTATTCAAACGTAGATTATTAAAAATTATTTTTAAGAATCTATTCAAACAATTATTAGCTGAATTTTGACTTCACTCATTTTAGTTCATTAAAAATTCCATTCTTAGAGAAAAACATTTGATCGAATCAACAATACCTAGTAAATTTAGTAATGTATCTCTTTTTTTTTACCCGCTAAAGATTTTTAGTATTAAGCCAAAAATCTGTATATTTAACAATTGAATTTCTCTCATTATATATAATAACTAATGTTAGAAATTTTAATTGGTCAAAATAGGAAATTTTAAATATTTTTAAAATGAGACAAATGAAACACTAATTTGAGCAAAGAGCACGTGTTATAAAAAAGAATAAATCTAAAATATCTCTATACATATTTATAAAATATATATACTTTATGTTTAGTAAATAGTTTTTGAAGGAATAGGAACAATAATAATAGCTATTATAGTTAATCTACACTTGTTATTATCTATACACATATTCCAATCTTCTTTTTTTTAAAATTTAAATCTATTTCACAAATGAAAAGAGTAATATTTAAGGTATAGAAATCAATTTTAATTAGAGCAGAATACCATATATCAATTGCTAAGAATTCATTTAAAAAAGACCCATTCTGCTACACACAAATATTCAAAACCACGAGTATGGTAAAATAATGTTTTCTTTAACATGTTTTTTTCTTAAATTAAATTGATACTAAATTAGGATGGAACTTATTTCATTTAATTTGTGTAATATAAATAAACAACCCTTCTCCATTTAAATATGTTTTCTAAATCTCCTGTAATATGCATATTTCACCGATTCAGACTAGTTAAAATAATTATCATAAAAGTATTATTTTACTAAATGAAGAAGTAAAATTTTGTCGTGGACATTAAAGCAAAAAGATGAAAGAAAAACAAAAAAAAAATAGTTTGGACATCTTGTAAGCTATATTTAATTAAAATGTATCTTCTAAAATAAATAATCCCAAAATTATACATTCAAATATTTCTGTCTCACTCAAATTACAACGTTTATTTCCCTGTTAAATACACAAAAAAAATTTGATTTCCATATAGCAGTAATATATCCTTCTAAGCATATCACAGTACACTCTCGAACCGACTTTTATGAATCTATCATGGTTTGGATTAAGACATATTGCCTGTCCAGTAGTTTAGGCACATTTCTGTCACTCACAATGTGTAATTTTTATTCTCCTTTTCAGCACTCATAATCAGCTTTCCTAAAGAGATTCATTAGCTTTAGAGTTGGAGTTGATATTGAGTATGCACATGCCGCTCACTTCATTATTATTCCATTGAGGTTGCTTGAGAATCCCAAAGGAAAACGTTTTGAAACATCTCTTTAGAGAAACACTAGGCTCCTCTTTTCTCTCGTGCAATGGATGGAGTAATGCCTCCGTATTTTAACGAGATTTCCGCTAACGCAAACTAGGAAAGTCAATTTAATTGAGGACTGGAGATGTGATGGATTGTACTTAGGAGGAATATTTGTCTCGTATGGCGAAGGAAATGGGTGCAACAGAAAACACTGCAAAAAGTCTGTAAAACTGTCAAATAACTTATCGAGTTTAAATCATAGATAATTTTGAGAATTAAAAACTTTGATAAACATAGTTTGGTTAAAACTAGTTTCAAATATCTCAAATTTTTATTAAAACCATAATAACTGTGAATAAAGCAAAACAAATATAAAGGTAACATCCCTGATATAGATTAAGAATATGAAAGTATGAAAGTTCTGAATTGCGGCACTTTCAAAAAATTGATGTTTAAGTATAGTTTCCGAAACATAGATTCTCAAAACTTACCTGATTTAGTGCATAAATAGTACGATAAATGTATTTGATTATGTTTATATCTATTGTATTTTTAATTGTTCGTAATCAGTTATGGAAAATTAAACATCAAGAACTATCACTTGCGTCTTGAATTTTCTATTTATCTATTTATCGTCATTTTGTGTATATTACTTTTAAGAGCAATAAAGGATAGTTCCATCTTCTTAATTTAACAGATCATTAATTTTTGAGGGAAAAAAATTCTTTATGATGATATTACTCTTTCGTTACAAGTGAATTGAAATTTTATTTACATGAAGTCCCCTCCCTCTTAAAATAAGTAATAATAGATACTCGTCAATGATTTCATTAAATTTGAAGAATTTCTTAGTAAGATTTTTAATTCATTTAATTAAGCTTTACCCATAATCTTAAAACAATTCATCACGTTTTAAAAAGTTTGCAAGATTCAACATGTGTTTTAAACTAAGAATTTATAATTTCCGTTTCAATGTTATGAATATTAATATAAATTTCAATTAGACTTAAAAATAGAATATGTATCCTTCAATATGAAAAGGATTTTAACTTTTACCAAGAAATTATCGAGATATATAGATAAATTTATTTCACATATTAATTAATCCTTAGGTGCATGGTATAGTAAATCATTGCAGTTAATGTTGATTTGTTTAGTTTTTGTGAACCATAGAATGAAATAACCACCAGCAAATATATGATATTTAATCTGTTGCGTTCTGCTATGACGACCTTCAAAAGATCAAGAAAAGCGGAAGAATTATATAACTCTGCTTTGTGATTATGAAGCAAAGTTTTATGAATAATATAAATAGAAATTAAATTTCTATCTTGATTCTTTTAGCAATAATTAAAACTTGACGTTACACTGGTTAATAATTAAAACTTTAAGATACTGCTGGCTACTTCTTAGAGCCAAACAAATCAAAATTAATAGCTATAATTTACAATATTACATACACAAGGGTCAATTATTATATATAATTAATTTTATCCAGATAACTCGGCTATTCCTTTGTATTAATTAAAGCCTTACGATAACCCCCGTGTGTAACTGAGTGTTTTTGTAAAATAATTATCGTAATATCTTATGTTTGTTATTTATGTTCATTTTTATGATTTTTATTAAATGCCGTGCAATTACTTAATATGTGTGAATTTCAATTTTGTGCCTTTCTATAATAAACATTTGAAAATAACTGGTCGGTAATAAAGCACATTTTAATTAATTGTGCCAATTTTTGTGAAATAGTATTCTTTACAGCAATTATACAAAAAGAAAGATATTGAATTGTAACATCAAGTAGCTAAACAATTAGGTTTTGTATTCTTTTTTCGGATGTAAAACAAACTTTTGCAGCAAGGAAAACTATTTTTGCTGTTTGTAATTTTATTTCTCTTAAAGAAACATTTGTTCATCTTTTCCTTTTAAAAACATATTTCAATAACTCTGAAATTCTTTTCGTACTCAAATAACAATTGATTATAAGCAATTTATATCCTCGCCTATTTCAATTAAAGCTGATTTTAATAATTTAATAAAAATAAATATGATATGGATGGCTTTTAATTGCAAAAGAATGAGCTTTTTAAGAAAATTTATTTATCTCTAGATATAAAAGTGTTAATGACAAAAAAATTATTAATAAAAGCTATAAACACAGATTTCAGTAATTGAAATAAACAATAAGGCAAAGGTTTAACTTTTCATTGTGATTTTAATACATTTGTAAATGAAAATAACACCCATTGTTTATATTTGCAGAATAGTAAAGTTATTACGAAAAATAATTTGCTCCAAAAAACACAAATATCAATGCTAAAAATATATGAATAAATTAATTACAGAAGTTTTCATTATGTCAAATGAAAGATAGAACTTAGTTTTCCATTTCAATAATACTTCGAAGGATTTGAAAAGCATTAAGAAATTTTTTTATCAAAACAGTCTTTAGAAATATTTCCATTACATTTTACATTTGCTTTTAACTATATCTGAACAAACAATATAAGTTTCTGAGGGGTTCAGTTTTCAATTTCTATAAAAAGTTAAGAAAAGTGAAATATTTTTGATAAAATTTAAAGATAAATAAGAAAGATTAAATCAATTAGTTAACTAAAATTAATACCAATAAAAACACCATGCGCTTCTCACAATTGTAAAATTTTAATGATTGCATTACAAATAGAAGATAATATTTTGAAGAATGAAAAAATAATTGAAAACCAATGAAGATGTATTCGAATTTAATTCTTGAAAATATAATAATTTTTAATTAAAATCCTCCTTCTTATGTTCCAACTAGTGAAATCAGTCAGGATTTGAGGTTCCTCGTCATGCATTCGAATACTGATTACATCAAAGACATTTATGAAGAATAAGAAGAACTACTACACTTCATTTCGTGGAAGTTAGTAAGGTAAAGGGTAAGTTAGACATAAATTTACTCATCTAATAACGTCTACAAATATAAAGATGGATTTTGCCTCCAATAATTTGATATTTGCTATGTTGCAATGTTTAAACAAATAAGAAAGAAATACCATAGGAGTCAAACATTTCCTTAAAAAATATTTAAAAAAATTAACAAGATAGTCTTTCTAGTTTCGAAAGTCAAGTGTTTATTATAGTTGTAAGCGCTTTGTATTTCTTTTAATTGAAAGCTTCTAAAATCATATTGATTGTATATGAAAGAAAGTATATATTTATGGTATGTATGTAATACTTGATATGATAATTTCATACTCACATAATTTTCATAAAATGATTTTAAAGTACTATAGTTGATTACCATAATAATAATTGCTATACTGGTTTGTATGAATATTTCATTTCCCTGTTTTTATTCCACCTTCATAACGATATCAGATAAGTAAAACTATTAGAAAATGTTTTATTGAGGACAAATGAAGGAATCTGCTCCTCATTCATTATACGCATATTGCTATTTGATAACTTTTAATAAGAATAAAGATAGTTTACTTATTTGACCGTCTCGTTATCTAGAATGATAATTGCCTGTGTATGCTCTTTTAAATTCTGATGGCTGAAATAAGATAAGTAACAAAGCCGAGGGTCACATAATAATAAGATACCAGAACCCATATCAACAATTTAATTCTAAATGCAAATATTTAGTATTTGTAAAGTGTCCTTGATTAAATTCTATTTCCAATAAAATTCAATGATAATCAACTAGAGTACCATCTATCTATGGGGTTATTGTTTTAATAACAATACACGATGGTTATGAATTCAACCACACGAAGAGAAATTTTAATAAAAAGAGTGAGATGTCTTTATTTAATTTTAGACAATTTAATTTTTACTTATAACTCTTTTTCATTAATATTTTTTTCCTTTATGTCATAACTAAAGGAAACGTAAGATGAATATCTAAGTATTTTAATTTAAGAGGAATTGTATGCTAAGTTATTTTACAAAAGCATAAATTTCATCATCTTTGGGAAAGAATTACTTATTTAGTTATACTTTTCATATTTATGCTAAAAGAAATTGATGAAAAAACCAATGATGGCAGTAAGAATAGGAAAAAAATCCGTCAGAAAACAACAAACATGACTGTAATATATTCAATAGTCACTATAAAAAATATGTCAAAAAACGATGTCAAAGAGAGAGAGAGAAATAGATGTTAAAAAATAAGGAAAACCAAAATAACTATTTTGATTTTCCTCGGAACTGGACAAAATTAATATAAATATCAATACGTTAAAGGAAACTAAATTTTGATTTAAAATAATTACAATTTTAAATTAGTAAATGATAGACCCGTGTGGTGACCGGGAATGACAGAATAGTCCCACTGTAGCTCATGCATGTCGTAAGAGGCGACTAAAATTGGTACCCAGCTTCTGGGGGGTATAGCCGGGCACCCTGTCCCTGGGGATTATATCAGGGGACCTCAGGGACTTGTCTACTTTAGGAAAGTACGGGCATCATGACCCCGAGGTACCCTAGTGATATTTTTCTTTCCCATGGGGTTTACTGTCTTTGGTAAACAAGGGTGAAGCGCCCCGGGATACCCTACCGATCCTTTACTATTTTCGACAATCTTTCTTGTCAACCAATTTGTCTTTTCCTCAATTTCATTTCGTCCAGACCACAATTAATTCTTGCTTGGCGCAGCATAGCCATATTTGCCTCATGTGCCAATAAACTTTACTTTCTTACATGACCTTTATGTCTATCAATCTTTTTTCAATGTTTTAATGTCCAGATCACAGATTTACCTTGTTTGGAGCAGTATGGCCACATCTGGATCTTGGGCCAATAAAACTTCATTATCATCATCATCAGTTAATGATAATAAGGATGAAGATTTTTCAAGCAATTTAATTAACTAACTAATGTGATTAATGACTGTAATGCAATATGACTTTTAAGATGTTTTGCCTTATATTTCTTTTTTTTCTTTCTTTCTGAAAGTGATATTTTTAATAAAATAAGCCTGAATTCAAACTTTCCAAGTTATCAATTTAGCCTGATGTGGAATTTTGGAGACGGAGATGCTATCTCTGGTGTCGCCTTGGTCACTTGACTAAGGCGAAAAATTACTAGGTGTGCCTCCAATAGCCATCGTGTTGCTTTTATGTACAAAAACAATAAACAATAAATCAATATAGTAAAAATAAGCTAGGTTAGACACTTAATTCTCTATGAAAACAATGTGTTTTTATTCGAAGATTCAAAATTTAACTGTTCATATTTATACCGAATTTCAAACTACAGTGGTCTTTATTTTTAACTAAAATAAACTAAAGATTACTATATTGTTCTGAAAAAAGGTTATATATTTTACTACTCCTTCCGATATAAAAATGTTGAACAACATTTTTTTCAGTTTGGCAAATGGTGTTTGCATGGTAATGAATTTGTCATCTGGAAAGAAAATCAATTATACTTTGTAATTTCCAGCAAGTCACAATTTAGTTTGAACACTATGACATGCGAGTTAAACATACTATCACTTATATGCTTGCATGTGTTACTGGAAAAGGATATACTAACTTTTGCTTCAAAAAATTTTCTTATTCGACTATTTATATCTCATGGATAAAGCAACGTAATGAGTTTGTAATGCAATTGATATTATTTTCTATCATTTAGTTATTTATAATTGTACAAATCTTTATTGATGGGAACTTCTTTGCCTTAAATTACTTTTCACTAGTTTATATAGATGGGAATCAAAAGAACAACATGTTCTTTTGATGCAATTCCTTTTAATTGTAAGAACACACGAATCAACGGTCTACCAGAAACCTATTTTTTGCTGTTCCGAATAATTCAGAGTTGTTTTCTATATTTTGACCATAACACTGTGACGTTGGGCTGTTCGGGGTGTTCTATTCACTAACCTTGGGGACTTTTAATTAAGATTGGTTGATTTTGCTAAGCAACCTTTGCCCAACCAAAAATAAAACGTTAATATTCAAATTACAAGCTGGTAGAAATAAAGTGAAGCGAGAGAGATAGGAATTATATAAATTATACTTGTGACACACGAAAGAGATCGAGTGGTTCTAGCGTTTGGCAATTGTTCCAGAGTCGAAGTCGGGGCCGAAAATTATTACATGTTATCGGCTGCTGAATGAAAGTTAGAAGTCAAGACAGCCTCGACGGGACATTAGTAGTAAGAGTCTATTAGTTTGTTATTGGTAGATCAAGTTAATATATTTAGTGCTTTATCTGGGGAGAGCCTATTATATTTGTAGTTATACTAGCAATTTGTCAATAAACTTAGTGTTGAAACCTGTGTGACGTATTATTGAACCCTTTAATGACTTTTTGTGTTAGTACTTTGAGTTTAGTTATGGCACAAGAGGCGAGTAGGAATAGTCTGATGTCACAACACTATATTTCTTATTTAAAAATGAAATGATTACAATTATGGCTACACTTCAAATTTATGATTTTTTTATTTCTCTTAAAACTCTGAGTAAATATGAAACAATAATAGCAATAATCACATGTTAGTAAAAACACAAACTGAAATAATAACAATTTCAAAAAAAAGTGCAGTTAATTTTTGGAAGGAATCAATGTAAATAGGATGATTACATTACAAAAATTTCGTTTTCAAATTATTCCTTATATCACGTAAAAATGTAAAGACTCTTAAAAAAGAGTCTATTTCAAATTAGTTTCTTGCCTTATTTAAGAAATTCAAAGAATTCGTTATACTATACAAAATAGAAATATAAATATTTTTAAGCTATTAACTGGTCAAAAAAATTGTAAGCTTTATTAAAAATATATTAGCTTTTGTATCTAGTTTTTAAATAGAACTTTGAGGTATTTCTAATTATTTATTTTTCAAATGTATCAAAATATTTTTAGAGAATGCGTGCCGCTAATTTGCCAACCTACATACTTGGAGGAAACAAAAATGCTTTAAAAATGAAAAACAAACTTTTATAGTTTAGAAGTAAATAATGGTAAATTAGGACATTGTATTGTCACTAAGAACAGTAAAAATTGGTTTTAATTAAACTTCAGAAACATATCACATAAGCAATTTTTATTATTTATTTCACTTTGAAATGAATATTTAATCTCAAATAGGGAGAAATGGTAATAACAGGCTTGATTAAAATTCGTTTCTTTAACTTTTTCTTAAGAAGGTATGAGAAATGTGTTGCTGTCGAAAAGTGTTAAGAGATTTTTTTTAAATAAAGTTTTTTTCTGCTTTTAAGAGAATAAAATCGCTTGTCAGGAATTATAATATGTTGATTGAATTTTTCAAATTTGAATTTTAAATAATAAAAGGTTTTTGAAATTGTACAGTTTTATAATTCAATGTAAGCAGAAATGCATGTACAAAATTTAAAGAATTTATGTTTTCCAATACGTAATTCAAAATCATATCATTTAGGTTTATAAGTATTCTTCATAACAATTTGAACTGGAAAGTGACAATAGCTTATTTTATGTTAATAAAACAATTTATTTATACCATTTACTAAGAAACTGAATAATACACAATTCAAATATAAAATATGAATAATTTTAATGATCACACAATCAAATATGCATTATATACATTAAAATCTACAAAAATATAATTATTGTAATAAAGGGAACAAAATGAATATATATATATATATATATATATATATATATGGTAGAAAATGAAATATTTGTTTGATTAAATCATTAATTTTCATGGATATTATTTACAATTTTTCTATTACTGTATATATTTATTTACTAGCTATTACAGATCCTCTTATGAGCAATTAATAACAACTTATAAAAATAAGCAAAATTAATAAAAGCAATATTTAATATAGTTGTCTGCACATTGGGAAACATTAGATTTGTCTTTTTTATATACTGTATTATCTTACAGAAAATCTCTTTGGGGGAAGTAACAAATAAGATACATAATAAAAATCTTCAAACATAAAATAAATATTATTGTTACTGTTAATTATGATAATTTAAATATTTCGCTTCAAAAACTTTTTTGAATGTTTGTAAGCGTAATTCAATAAAATGATTATGTGATTTAATTTATGAGGCTTACATACTTTATAAGTTAATGAAATTTTGAAGATCAAAACCTAAAAATTTGAAAAAACTTTCTAATTGCAATAATGTTAGACAGTTGATAAATAACAAGTAATTTCTGGTTTAATCAAGTCAAAATATATGAAATATTTTACTTGAAAAATACCGTTACAAATTATAATTTTTACAGAGTTTCCCTTTTACTTTTGTATACATGTACTTTTATACACATCAATTACAAATTAACTAAAGTAAACGAAATTGTGTGATTATCTTGTATGAAACGGAAATTAAAAATGACATTACTAATAATAATCGAATGGTGAATAATTTTTATATCCCTTATATATAAATTAATAATTATAAGAATAATAATTCCTCTTTTTATTTTATTTGACCATTTCAAATTAAATAATCAATTAATCAAATGATTAAACAACCATTAATTTAAGACTCCATTATCTGTATAACTGAAATATACTGTATTTTGAAATGTAGAGGAGTTAACATCATTTGTGGAAAATGTATTCCAAAAACATATGTTTCAAGTAAGAAATATTTGGAAGCAAGTTTTAAATAATCAAACTCTTATTAACATTAAATTGGATTAATTGTTTTTCAAAACTCTTCAATAAAAAAGACACATAATCAGCGTCCATAACACATCGATCAATAACTCCCGAGTCTAAAATTGAAAACAACATTTTTTTTTGCAAATTTTTTTTTTATTCATCAACATAACACCTTTTGTTAATCACCTTTTAGAAATCTTTTTGTTGCGAGTTAATAGCGATAAACAACTTTCTGAATCATCTTCGTTGCTGTTTTTGTTCCATCAACAATCAACCCACTTGGAAAAACCTTTTTCCTGGTCCGATCGACTTAAAATTTTGACACGTTTGAAGCAAAGGTTAGTACTCTAGAAAGACCTGGTTACTGGTTTACTACGAGCGCCATCTCTGGGTTAGTCTTTGGAGCTATTGATCGATGTGTTAAATCTAGTGTTCAATATGTTCCTGAATGTGTGAGTAACAAAAACATTTTAATTGAACTGCACAAGTATGAAATACTCGGATCGGTTTTTTATTCCGACTTATATTATCGAAAATAAATGTAAAATCTCTTTTCGTCCATCATGTCATAAATCATTTTATATAATTTAGATATACGTTAAAGAGAAAGAGAGAGAGTAATATATTAGAATTAAACAATTATGATATTCTCTTCACCGCTTACTATTAAATAACTTTGATCAAGGAGAAGGTTAGTTTACGCATTGAATGAAATATGTACTACAATAATTCATGCATACGTATAAATATTTGTTGGAGAAGCAAACAAATTTAATTTTGACATCTTAGAGTCTATTGTTGTTTGCAAAATGTTTAACAAAATCCCTTTATTGTTTGCAAATTTATAATCGTGTTATAAGTGGGATTAAATAAAACGATTGAATTTTCTTTTCTTGGAAAGAAACTAATATTGAAATAAATATAAAAATGCAAAATAAGTGTAAAATTCCTCTTACGTCAAAATATTTTAAATGATGTTATCAAAAAATGATAAAACTATTTTTTCTATTAAAAGTCGAAATTCGCACAATTTTCCTTAGATTTTTTTCTTTATTAATTTTAAGTAGTATAGTAGTTAGTTAAGAAATAAGTTTACTCAATATTTTCGTTAAATAAATATTTAATCAGACTATTAATAATATTTCATAAAATTAAATTGTCATGTCTTATAATTTTAGTGATGCTCTTTTCTTTTTATCACATTCAGTTTTATTTTCTCTAGTTTTTGGTACTCGTTTTCCTCTTTATTGTATAAATAGTAATTTGTTACAAATAATTTTCTTTCACATTTAGATAAATATTTCACGTTTGAAGAACAAATCACGAAAAATATGCACTGATATCTAAGTATGATTCAAAAAGTAATTGTTTTCGTACTATCAGCAATATAACAGTATAGATGAGTTGTTATATCTTATAATATTTAGAATTGAGTTATATATATATGCTTCTGAAATATTTCGAAAAGAACATGCTATTAGAACTTATTAAAAAATGATGAGAACAGTAATAAATTGTTTTAGCTACCTCCAGTCTTCATCAGATATATTTGAGTTCTTTTTTTTCCCTACGAATGTAAATAACTAATGCATCTTACTTTGTATTTTCGTCTGTTCCTGACGACTGGATCTCTTCATAATAGTAGTTCTCAGGAAGAATTTTCAAAAATATTCTGTTCGTATGAAAACATTAACTAATTTCGAACACAAATGCAGTTGCTCATCTAAGAAAATCTGTTTCATATCATTTAAATTAGATTTAACAAATTTCACTAAAGAAGATAAAAAATGTATCTGGTTTGACTTCTAACATAGATTGAAATTAATTTGAAACATTATAAGTTCTTCAAAGTATTTATATAACTAGAAATTATCGTTTTCTAACATTATATATGAGGGTAGATCACAAATTACTTCTATTTCAATATGCATGATTAAGGGGTGTTTCTATCTGTTAAACAATTCCGAAACAAATTTGACATTGATCCATATGTTAGTTTTGATTAGGTATCTATTTGCTATCAAATCAAATTTGATTTACTGCCAAATCAAAATTTCACTGCTGCTGCGTCAAGTTGTTGATATCATTTTGTGTGGGGTTATTCCATCTCTGATAAATGGACTTATCGTAATACACCGGAAACCAAGCAACAATCAAAACATTACAAAGAAGAGGAGGATGACTATTTGGCCAGAAAGGTGATGACGAAGAAATGTTGAGGTGTGAAAATCATCATGATCATGATTACGAGTAACTGAGATTTAGGCAGTTATCCAGTGAGTCATGGTGCTGACTAAAAACAAGCCATTTTCGATCACTATTTCTTGGGATTTCTAAGGACTTATTGAACGATCCTCGTATTCATAAAATTATAATTACATATTAGGAAGACTAATACAAACCCAACCACGTGATCATGATAGCCTAATAGTCATAGTCGCTGACTCGCTGCTGGTATTTTTCATCAAGTCGTGGGTTCAAGCCTTGGTGCTCCTAAAGACCCGCCGTGTAGCTGGGGATGATGCATGTTAAATCTATCGATGCCCAAATTCGTTCCGAGGGCGAGGTGTGGAAGTTAGAAGAGAGAATAACAAATCTGGTGACGTCTTTGTCACTTGACCGAGGTTCTAAATTTCGAGGTCCTTTGCCAATAGCCCTCGCGTTGTTTCTAGTGCGATGTTAATAAAACGAACTAACCAACAAACCGACACACATTGAGATATGTCTTCTAACATTTTATAGTTTTTCTCCATTATAGCCATTTTGTTGTTCTCTTAAAATTAGATAAATAAGAAATTTAAATTTCTCCTAAGACATAGAACTATTAATTTTTATTCTATAAAATTATTTAAATTGACTTTAAATCCTCAATATCCATGAATAAAAGAAATTTTCAAAGTCATTACTATATAAATAATGTAACTCTTTTTTATCTTTCATGTAATTAATATATTCATAACACTTTTAATAGTAAGAATCTCCTCCAAATTATCTATTGTATTTTGTAAAATATTTCTTAACATTTTACTTGCTTTAGTTATCTAAGTATTGAAACCCTTAGTTACAGTTCTTAACTTAATACGTACTTTGTTGGAAATAATTTATATGGATACTGCCAGGAGGGGCCTTGTCTCGTCTAAGTGAGAGTAAATTGTAAGAGTTCATGAGTAAATTTTAAGAGTACATTTTAGATCTTGACCGTGTGAGGCGGCCTTTCCCTTGTTTTGATGTAATTTTGTTTTCCTGACCGCTAAAGCGACTTAACTCAAAGTATGGACTATTTGGAAACCTTGTATATTTTGTAAACTGTGCAATTATATGTTTATGTATAAATGACACGTAAGGACTGTAAATAATTGCAACAGAAAGTATCGCTCTCCCTATCTTCCTCATTGGATTACAGATTTTTACATACTTTGGGAAATTTAGAAGTTAAAAATACAGGAGGAAATTTAACCATATTTATTTTAAAGCAAATTTTTTACATAATTTTAATTCTGTTAGTTATTTCTCTATCGCTATTATTAATTGTAATAAAATCATAAATAATCAGAAGTCTATTATTCTTATTATCATAAAGTTATTTTCAAATAATAGCGTAATTACCTGGGACCTTATCAATATAATATATAAAACCTTTTTGGAATAACTCTTAGTGCTACCTTCAACATTAAAGTTCAAATATTTAAATTTCTCCTTAATGTAAAGTTTATGTTCTTTAAATACCGCTATAGGTAAATTAAACTTAACAGTCAACTTAGTTAAAAATTATCAATATCTTTTCTGATTTTTCTTTAATGTAATTAATAATTATTAGAATTTCTCAGAAGCCCCTACCCTTATAATTTCTTTTTTATCCCTAACAAATTTTGATCACCAATAATCACATTTTAGATGTTTTTATAATTTTACTTAAATTTCATTATAATTCTTACTTTACAAATATACTTATTCAGTAATTCTTTACAAATATTAGTTATAAATTATACACACTATATTTTAAAAATGTTGAAAACTTTTTAATATCAGTATAATTATGAACTATTTTTATGCTTATTATGTATCTTATTACATTTTATAACATCTAGTTTATATATGAATCTAATACTACAATTTTCTATTTTCTGATTATCATAATTACAATCAACAATTTTATATTTATGAACTAAATAATTGCAAATGTCCTTAACTATATGTAGACAATTACTACCCCAATTTTGTTAACTATAAAAAAAACCTCTATGAATTTTAATCAATTTTTTTCAGACCAAAAAGAAAGTTTTTAATACTTTTAATATTGAAATTCTTACCAAATTTATTATTAAGATGTATAATTTTCCTTAATCACCACCATATTCATACATTTTCTCTTAATATTTCTATCCTATTTTTCATTTTATAATTAATATTATTCAAAGCATTGAACAAATTGAAACTATTTTTACCATAAAAGTTTTGTTGTTGTTACCTTGTTTAAGAGTTTGAATTTATCTTTTTTTATTAAATATCTTACATTTAAAACCATATAAGTAAAATATATTGCAAGATCTAATGTAATATTTTTCAAACAATAGTCTTCTGTTATAACATGGTACAATCTTTACAATGGTTCTCTCAATATTTTCAAATTTATGTGAAGAAATGTATCAAATTTCAATTGTATTACAGTAAATAACATCAAAAAGATATCTGCACCGCATGCTTATGTTGAATAATACGCAAATTAATATTATTGCACGTTTGTCCAATATATGTAAAGAGAATAAGAATAATAATATCCAGATTTCAAAAATGAAACAGCGATGAAATAAATATACACTGTATTTTAGAGAATTAAAAGCTTACAAATTGCAAACATTATTTTTAAAAATATACACAAAAACACACCTAATTAAATGTCCAAGAAAAAAGAAACTTTATGAAAATTTCATAAACAATAGATAAAAAAAACAAGATCGAGAAAACATTAAAAAAAAATCAAGAAATTAAATATTATTAAGAACACCAAAATAAAAAGGAAGTTATACAAGCAAAAAAAATATCTGGGATTATAATAGATGATCAGGTAATAAAAATAAACACAAAATAGAAAGATTAAGAAATTCATAAGCCTAAAAAGATTATTGTAAGAAATACACAAGTCATGTGAATGGATTTAATTATCTAAAAAAGCATATAAAATGGGCCGCAATGCTGTCAGTATGTTAGATTTAATGTAATACAAAATTACAAATAAGATAAAGCAAATTAAATAATTAAACTATCAAGGAATTAATATATATATATATATATATATATATATATATATGACAGTTTAGTTACTAGAGACAGTATTAATATAATATAATTGAAAACACATAATACCAGGAACAAACATGGAGCAGCAGGTTGCCTTACAAGTGCGCTACCGATGCAGATGTTGCCATGATCGATAGAACTTGAAAGTTAAGTAATGCAGAAGCTTTGCTTAAGACTTATAATTCTTTTTTCATGGAATCGGTTGACTAGTGCACTTTACTCAATTCATAAGCGTATGTCTTTTAGATGAGCTACAAACTATCAAGTTCCATACCCCAACTGAATTTCCATTTGTTAGTGTACTGCAAAAATTTGAGCACATCCAATTCTGTTTTTAAGTGAACTTCCTTTACCCTATTTTGATTTAATAAAAATTAGAAAAAAAAAAATTCCTTTATTACAGGACTTATTTTGATTTAAAACGATTGATCAAAATTCTAAGCAGAAACTTTTGCTTTAATTTTATTTTTATAATTAGAAAGCATTGAAGATGAGGACACAGAGACTCATATTGAAAGTGCTACTGTGTATGGATGGTGGATAATCAGGCAGTTGGTGCTATGAGTACTTGTCGTATGTTGTGAAGATCTTCTTGGCTATTGGTCTGTCAAGCGCGTCCTGAGCCTTGTCGTCGTGCAACAGACCTCTCTCTTGTCCACTGGCCCCGACACTTCCTTGCAGTAAAATCATAATGGCTTAGGAGGCGAGCTACTCGCCCAGATCACCACCCAGTTTCCATCATCCCTATTATTCTTCTCTTCTTGAACTATGACAGCTGTTCACATTACCTTCGATGTTGGCTTCTCTAGTTAAAAAGTGTTCCTCTGCAACGTATTAAATTTATGCAAACAAGCTCTGCGTATCGTTTTATGATCCGAGGAAAAAGAAGTTCAACGCCGTCAGGTGGCTTTGCATAGTGCGCAATAATGCTGCATTTCTAATCATTTACATACATGTATCACACGTACCTTCATACCAATTTTGTAACATTCTCATTCTTACTTCTTGGTGCGCAAATTCTTATCACACAATGAGTGTATTATCAAATATCACATACCTGTGAGTAAATCTTATCTCATTTTGAATAGTAGGTAAGGTTTTCGTATATCTCAAATCATATGGCCATATCATGATATCTTGTATCCAAAATATTAGTTTTTAAAACGTTCCATTGATCTTTCACGTATGGATGATTGTCGGGTGTGTACGACAAAATTCTTTGTCACATCTTCGTGACAGCAAGGAATTAAATACGTTTCATACTCGCACGTATATGTGACAACCATCCTGAATGATTTAATAATTAAAAAAATAATAACAATATCATGTTTTAATACAAATATTATATGTATGAGATTGTAATCAATATAACAGTTGATGGCAGAATAACATTAATTTATGCTAATCTGTGATTTAAATGTTTCTGTTTTTGTGGTTTAATTAGAATATATTCATTTTCTGAATGAAAATAATTATATTATGATTATATAATAACAGTATACAAGTATTTTATATAAAAATTACTTAAGCATATCAAGCATCATACAATTCCTTTGATGTTTTGCCACCGTTATCATCATAAAATTTAATTATCGTAAAAGGTCATTTTATTTTTAAAAAATGTAAAATGTGAAGTTAATTAATATTAACCAGATAACTTTTAAGAATGACTTCATGTCATATATTTGATATGGTAAGCCATCATGTTTGCATAATAAGTAAATTAAAATCATATTAAACATAATTTTTATTTCACATTTTATAAAATGCAGATGAGACAAGTGAATAATGATTACTCCCTTAAAAGAAAATTTGTTAACTGACCATATTATAGCCTGAATATTTTCTCCGCTATTAATTAAATAATAGATATTGAGAGTAAAATTGTGAAACAAAAGACTAAAAATAGGCAAGAGGAAATAAATTTGGCATATTATTGCAGTTTGAATTGCAAAATAAAAAGAAAATGTTATGAAGGGAGATTTTACTAGCTTTTTATAACGTTGAGTGCTCTGATTTTACTTTTACTAGAAAATTTACTACTTGAAAATCCCCTTTATTGAAACATAATCGCTATTTGTCTGAATATTTTAATATAGTGATATAGATTTTGAAAGAGAAAGATTTCAAATTAATGTAAAATTTTGCATAACCTCAAAAACTAATTGTATATTGGCATATGCTTAAATTTGAAATGTAAAAAATTGAGATTATAATTCAATAAATTTTTACTACTATTTCCTTATAACACTTATAGTCATCAAAATTGAAGAAGGGCTATTCATTGTCCTTTCGATAAAATGTCTCAATCGTTATTAAACTGTGTGTTAATGGTTAAAGTGTAGAGTGGAAGATATCGGAAAATGAAGAGCTCTGAACTAAATTTTCTCATTCTTCGATTCAAGACAAGCCATTCTATATTGATCATTATTCTAAAGAGTGTTTTTTCCGCTCACAGTTATATATTATGTAACTGAAATTTTAATTTTTATCACAAAACGACTGCTCATGTTTTGAAAATGCATTTTTTTTTTTCTTTTTTAAGGTAGTTTTCTTTAGTGTTTTGAAATCTATTGTTTTTTTATCGTAAAATATTTGAAATTACTTTGAAACCTAAACGTAAAATCACTTCAAAAAGTTGTTTGCATCAAACAAAATCATTTTCAAATCTATATTGAATCTTAAGTTTCTCCGCATAATGCACTCATGGAGGAATAAGAAATATATCTTATCTTTACGTTCATAATTAAGGTATGTGCCTACCCAAAAATTCACCCCTTTCGTGAAATTTTTCCAAGGTTTCTTCATTAGTTTTTATTAAAGCTCATATATTTACGATTTCAAAAATGGTTTGAATTTGTGTTTAGAGTATTTAGGAACAAAGTTATAGATCAGATTTTAAGCTGGAAGTTTAATTTAAACTAACCGGAAGAAGATTTCTTAAAAACCGAAACTAAGCCATAGAAATATAAACAATGCATTTAAACACTGTTTCTTCATTTTTAAGCGATTTGAATGTACAATTTACTTTTTAAATATAGAATCTAGTTTTATTCATTTATTTATTATAGATTTAGGTGCATATGGCAACTATTTCTTCATTTAATTTTGAATTTTTAAAAAGTGTTTCATATAAGCAAATGAAATTGTACCACAATGTTTCCTACATATCTAGGTATGTTTTAAACCTCAAACGCAGCTTTTAAGCATATAACTCTTTGCTATTTTTATTTAATAAAGTGATGCATTTTTTTGTAAAATGATGTTGTGTTTATAAGTTTTAATTTAAGTTGTGTATAACTCAGTAAGTTTAAGAGATAACTGAATTTATTTTACTTCACAAAACCGATATATGTATATTAAATATGTTGCTGAAACAAAAGGTGAAATGTATTAATCAGAATTGGTTATATGAACTTTAGCAAAAATGTCAGTTTTCTTTCTAAATTGTAACCAAATATGGCCAAAGTTTGAAGATTAAAAAGAAGCTCATGAGAGAGAAAATGACTTTTGAGTTTACAATTTCATAGACCATTGTAACTAAAAACATTAGTGTTTCAGAAAAATCTCTTTTTTTTTTGTAAATTAAAAAGTGTTCCAAAGGCAGGCACATACCTTAAAATACTTCTCCTTTTCATGTTTAATTTATTGAAACAAATAAAAATGCATAAGTAATAATTTAAAAATGTTCCTCATCGATACCGCATCAAGATGTTAGTTTTTTTTATTTTTATAACTGACATAATGGTCAAAAAACTAATTACATACTTATTCACTACTGGACAATAAAATTGTTACACTTACTAATTGTGAATAGTTGTTACACAGAAGAAAGTGATACGCTACACGCGTGAAATTTACACGACAGGAAGAAGATGCTATGGTATATAAGTAATTAGCTTTTCAACGCTGATGGAAATCTGGGAAATTACAAACCCTGCAATGTGTTTAAATGAAGAAATTGTGCGGCAAGCTTCTTATACACAAATTGCATTCGTATACAAAATTCTTATTCGTATTTCTTATACAAAATTCTTTTGAAACGTTGTTGTGATGCCTCGTGTAAGAAGGAGAAATGCTTATTAGCACTTTTCTGGCTTTGATAGAGGTCAAATTGTATCCTACCAGGATTTTGATTCATCGCATCGCTGTATTGCTCCTAACGTCGGTTGAGATCCTATGATTGTCTGCTGAATACGAATTCATAGGTTCCGGATAGTCCTCCGGAATGCCATGCTGCATCTTGGCCCTATTAGCCATGGCTAATTATTGATGAATAATAGTCGAGGAAACAGAAATGTTACTCGCATGGCCTTAATGAATCGCAAAGTTTCGTCACGAGCCCTGAGTCAAGAAATATGATCGTTTTGAAGACAATTGTCAGTACGAACAGTTCGACGAAGTTTGAAGCAGCTTGGACTGTCAGTTTCTGTACCATGGTTTTGACTACCCTTGAGTCTTCCTCACAAGAAGAAGCACCTTGAAGGCTCCCGTTTACCGCTATTTTGATTTAATGTTAATCCTATGGAATTTCGAATTAGATTCTTACATCTTTACTATTTGATCTATTTGAATGCAATAAAGTGCGACTGAAAGGGCAAAACATAATGAAGGCTTCTGTGTATTTACTTTTTCCCTCCAATGTATAAAAAATATTTTTATCCCTATTTTAATGATTCGTTCACGAGTTTTCCAGTCTTTAAAAATATTTTTAAATATTTTTAAAAATTGAAGGAAAAAAAGTAATTCCACAAAAGCATTTGTTATTTTTTGCTCTTTCAGATGCACTTTATTGCATTCAACTAAATAAAATAGAAAAGATATGAGAATTAAAGTCGAAATTGCATTGGATAAACATTACGTCAACGAAATCAAAATGGCAAGTAAACCGGGGCCTTAATGGTGTGATCAATGGTAAACCTGAACGCTGTAATCTAAACCCCGTCTTTTCAAATGAATCAAATATCTGATTACAGCATCATGATAGTCACATATACGATAGGGAGCATCGGAGAAAATTTTCATTACCAACATGCAATGTACTGTTCATGTAGTTGGAATGATGGTGTACCATTGGATACACGTCTCGGTCAAATTTTGTTCGCACTGACGGCACTTTGAACAGTGACTGTTACATTCCAGATGTGTTTAGGTCGTGGCTCTATCTTTTCTTCGATTACTGTAAAACTCTATGTTTCCACAGGATAAAGCACAGCCATATGTTGCCGGTATTGTAACGACTTTCTTTGATACAGAAAATATCGTTGGAAATATTTTTATTTAATTTCTAAACTTAGAAATTTAACGATTCCCAATACTTTATTTTCAATAAAGCTAATTTCTGAAGGAGAAATGTAAAATGTTTCAAAAATTTCTGAGTAATCTTGACTTATAATTTATAATACAATTTCACTAAACCAATAATGAAACCCTAGATAGCATGTATGTCGGAGTTGTTTTTTCTTTACATCGGCCCGGTATCATTGTTTTTGTATATGAATGTGTAAATTACATTTCAATTTTGAGAACTATTAATTATCAAAAACAACCCAATTGGGCATCAGTTATATTGATAAAATATATTTCACAGAAGCAATGAAATGTTAACTGGTTAAAACCACTACTATATCACACTTCATGTCACATATTTTTATTACTGACAAACTTATAAAAATAAATGGAAGCTGAAAAGGGAGAATTAGGGTCTATATTCCATTGATGAAGATTTTCACCTACTTTACTTTTGACGACCTATTGAGTGAGTCCGCCATATTTCACGAAAGAAAAAAAAAGTCACTGTAGAATGCAGCCACCTATGGAATCAAACGAAACGTAACCAGATGACTGAAAAATGTCTCATTAGTTACATAATTTATTTTGTTTTTATGAAACTTTTGAACCTTACATTACTTATATTACATTAGGAAAAAAATGAGAGGTTTCTATACGATGAAATATTTTCTTGCCTTGTTGTTAAAAAAGAACAATGATCAAATTTAAGAGACTCTAAATATATGAAATATAAGAATGAATTAACTCATAATATTTTATTAAAGCCACTGAATTATATAATTCGACAGATGATATATCTTATTTGCACACAATGCTTTTCAACGAGCTCCTTTACATGCTTAAAATAATTTATTGTATTCTTAAATGTCCAATACTTCAAGCATTCAATATTTCATCTCCTTTTTTATTTCACTGTAGTCATAGCCCAAATAACATTTGCAGAATTATCTTTCGAGGCAGTAAGATTGAAGTTCAAAACTTAGCTTGACCATTTTTAGTTATTAAACACGGGAATAGTTAATCTAATAAGGAACTTTTGGTTTATAAATCTAAAATATGTATTGTTTCCATTTGTACCAATACAATTTAATGCTTAAAATCTAAGTATTAATTCAAATTGTTCATAATTTTATCTACGTTGTTAATATGCATACAAACACATATATACGTATATACGTTCCTTTTCTAAAAAAAAAGAAAGATTATCTTAATTCATTCATGGATTCGAATAAAAATTCTTGATTACATAGATTCATCTACGTACTCATGAAAAAAGTTTCACCTTTTTCTTTCCATTTAGTCTAAGTAAAATAAAATAAAGTTATGATGTGTCATATTTGGATATAACATGTTTCTAGTAGAATAAATTTTTTTATGGCAAAATCAAGCAATCTATTTCTTACATTTATTTTATAACATTGAAACATTTTCTTAAAAAACGTTTGTTAGACAAGAAGAAAAATAGAGCATATTTTATTTCGTTGCGTGATACCGAAATAATTTCTTAATGTAAATTGAATAACTATTTTCTCTACCAAAAGTAATCCTCTTTACTAAGCAATTCTGAAATTTCTTTTTGTCTCATTCCTCAAATGTATAAATATTTAATCAGAGTATTTTGAGAAACATTCGTGTGTTCGAAGAATTAAGAACCCTATATATATATATATATATATATATATACATATTATATATATATATATATATATATATATATATATATATATATATATATTCAAAGAAGATACTTTTATGCCACATTAAAAATGAAACCTAATAATATCTATTCATCTGCGTGTCTGTCCTTATATCAGCTTCGTTTCTAAAAGGAGGAATATTTCACTTAATTCTAGAGCCAATGGGGACAAAGTATATTTCAAAAATTCATAACAATATTTATTTTTCGTCATGTAATTAATCATATCAAAGTATTATTATTATAGAAAATTTACTTGGAATATTTATAGAGCAATAATATTTACTATTAATAATTCTGAAGAAACATTGTCAAAATAAATTCAGACTCTATGATAAAATGTGTAATTAAATATAATTTTATGTGTAATCCACAATCTGTACGAAACAAACATTCTCATGCTATTAATGTGGACATTTAATTCACTAAATATCATTCAGAGATATTATTTTATATCTATTATATATTACTAATGCTATTGACCTTAATAATTTATGCATAATAAGTAATGTAACAGAAAAATAATTGAATTTTATTTTGAAACATTCATAAAATATTACTTAAGCAAGAACATGATTAATCATATTTTTCAATGATATATTAAAAGAAAGATAGGTAACCATACGCAATAAATGTTACATTTTTTATTGATTATGTGTGTGTGATGAGTGCGTATGATTCATAACTTTTTAAAACTTACTTGATGTTAATTTTAATTTTCGATTGGTTTATCTAATGATTGTGATATTAAATTTGAATTTAAAGAAATACATAGGAAAAAAACCTATTGTTTTCAGGTATTCAAACACATTACAACACAATAAATATTAATGAAAATAGGATGGGGGGAAATATGAAACAAATTTTTATCAAACTCATTACATACAGAAAGGTAAGTGTAATAATTTTAATAGTGTGAAGTAATTAATCAATTAAATTATATATATATATATAGTTCCAGTGGTTAAAGTAATTGAAGAGGTATTCAATTAACACATCGATCAATAACTCCCGAGACTAACCCAGAGATGGCGCTGGTAGTAAACTAGTAACCATTGCTTGAAACGTGTCAAAATTTTAAGTCGATCGGACCAGGAAAAAGGTTTTTTGAAGTGAAGTGAAAAAGGTTTCTTCCAAGTGGGTGCCGCGATTGCTTTCGATGGAACAAAAACAGCAACGGGTCGATGATTCAGAAAGCTGTTTATCGCTATTTACTCGCAACAAAAAAGATTTCTTGCGAAAAAAAAGAAAAGAAAAAAAAAAAAAAATTTTGAAAAAAAAAAAAAGATTTGGAAAAGCGTTGGAACGATTGTATCACCCATCACCCTAAAAGGTGATTAACAAAAGGTGTTATGTTGATGAATAAAAAAAAAATTTGCAAAAAAAATGTTGTTTTCAATGTTAGACTCGGGAGTTATTGATCGATGTGTTATATGTCTTTTGGAAATCGACAGAACACAAGAATATAACTTATTGTCAAGTCTGCAAAGTTTCATCAGCTAATCTAAGAAACAATCATATTTTGCACTTCCCTATTCCTTCAATAAGTACAACTCTCCAACTTTTTGCAGTTCAATGGTTTTCAATTTATTTGCAATTCTGAAATCAAGCAAATATTGATCTTTCTATTTAATCCAAGTTCCTATAGAAAAACTTAATATTGTTTTCTTCTTAATAAAGAGTCTTTACTGAGGCCTTATTAAGCAACTTAGCACATGAATTTTCATGATTCTTTCTTACGAAATTCTGTAATAGAGGTGTTAATGGTTGTGGCTCGTTAGCTTCATTATAGGCGTACGTTAAAGGACATAAATTTTACTTGGTCCTTAATTTAACGTAACTTCTTTATTCAAAATTTAAGAGTACTTGACCTAAAACTTTTAGGAGAGTTTTATTTAAAAATTTGACTATTCACTCAAAAATTCTTTCCCGAAAAGGGATACATTTGATATTAAATTTCTGTTTTATTTCTCCTTTTTAAATGAAATCTTGAAATTCACATTTGCTTTTAAATTAACCTAAATGTTTCATATTATTTTTGTATACGCTCAAAATTTTCCACATTGCAATATATGTTTAATGATATAAAAAGATTTTAAAGCGAAATCTTTTCCCTCTGTAAACAAGAACTAAATATTGTTTTGGAGGAAAGAGTTAGTACTAAATATTTATATAAATGTTTAAAATGTCTCGTTGTAATATACAAGTAATAATCAATTTCTATCAGTATGGCTATTTTGTTTTTTCATATAACAATATGCAAGTTGTAAATCTTTTAACTTTTAAATTCATATTTTAGATGTAAAATTAAGTTGGTTATATTTGGAGCTAGAAATTCACTCAATTTTTATTATTTTTAATTAGAAATTTCTATTCGTTTTCTAATATTATTCATTTCTATTTGTTTTACAAATATAATTTTTGCAACGTCATTTACATGTTTAATTTTCTCTTTCCTACCAAAGGTAAATACAGAAAGATTTTCTCTTCTAATCACTTTAAATTTTAATTAAGAATTTCATTCGAGTTGAATACATTTTATTTTTAACTAAAACATCACAAGTTTAAAATATGAGTAAATGACTGGTTTTCTTATCATTAGTAACCACAACAAGAATTCAAGTAATCAGATGAGTTTTGTTTTCTTTTAATTTGCTCTCATTTTGCTGGTATAATGTAGTTTTATATCTATTCACACATATGGCGTATTTAATATTCTTAACACATTCGAAATTTCAGTGTTTTGGTTTGAAACAAAAAGTTTCAAGCCCTTCATTGCACATAAGGTGGTTCCACCAAGAAACCACTTCATTTAATTAAATTTCTCTAATTTTGAAAGGGATCTATGAGGAACGTGGACCGAATTGTTTAACTATAACTTCCAAGAAAGTGAACTGGTCACATGACTGTTCTGTTTCATTTAGTGAAGCAGGGAGATTACCGACTGAATACTGGAAGTAGTAGCAACTCACTACGAAGTTCTAATATTATGTACGAGTAAATAATTTAGCATGAAACTCACAGTAAAGTACATTTAATCAAAAAACCTTCACAATCCTGCTTATATGAGGTTGTTAGGAAGTACCTACTAATATTTTTATTTGAAATAGATTCGAACAAAAATTCTCTAATACGAAATTAACATAGACTAGATATTTTTGGCACGTTATATTAGTAATTATTAGTTAGGGTTTTCTTTATTATATTTATTATAATTTGCATTATATTAATCGGAATTCTTACTGAGATTATGTTGAGATACAAATGGAGAAATTTCAGAAATTTGAATCCAAAGTCTGATGAGAAGTTTTGTATTTTGAGTATTGGTACATCTTTTTATATTATTTATTTTTATGTGAATTTAGAATTGCTTTAGTTTTAAATTTCAGACGATAAAGTTAGCAAACGAAACAGAAGTTGATATATAACTTTTGGGAAAACTTATAGACCATGTTAGTATTTTTTCAAACATTTAAAAGCTATAAATTTCGATTTAAAAGATATATTAGATTAAAAAGCTTTAGATGAAGAATTAAATTAATCTACGGAATGTGTTGAAAAAATCATGAAAAGGGCATAAAGAAAATTCGCGAAATAAAGAAAATTCTTCCTCTAGTATCGATTCTCCTTATATTCCTATAATTAGGATCTGTCAGCCACTATACAATAATGTTATAATTTTAAACTATCTAAACTTTCGATTTGTAAATCTTATGTTAAACTTAGCTTGTGGCCTATGTTTTGGAAATCATATGAATTTGCGATTAACGAAAATGATATTACTTAATAAAATAAGTAAATGTATTTGTCGTAAGACACATTTGAGAGGTAAGGCACTTATTACTGTATGAAATTTGCAATTACTCCTGCAAAGTAAGATATTAATATAAATTTACTAGAAAATACACTAAAGTGGACCTGAATTAGGGAAATGTATTGCTATGCAAATAGTGTAGTGCTGCGCTTCATTTATACACTTGTGAGGGTGCTGTGATTAAACTGAATATATAGCTAGTAATGTGGTTGTTGTTCATTAATAGATTTAACTGCTAGTAGGAGTAACCCTTCTGATTTAGACGTCTTCATTCAGAGACAAACAATAGGCGCTCAACGCATGGACCATTAAATTTCCGAAAACGTCTGAGAAATAAGATTTTCTAGGTTGACAGTATCACGAGGAAACTAAGAGCATGCGGATTGTGAAAAAAAAAAAACTTGCTATAAGACAAACTGAAAATAACCAGTAGTGTTAAATGAGTGTTTTACAGGCCAGCTCAGCCGGTATTTGTAGTAGCCAAAGAAGTTAAAAATTAGCTCAAATTACCATCCAGCTAAATCAGGGTGCCAATTGTACATTCAGTGTATGGACTGTGCAAAGCGTTCACCGTATAGTCTTCGGGAGCCGTTTACCCAAAGAAGTACTATTGCACAATGCTCACCATAGGACTGCACGTCTTTCGTAATAACACAGGAACACAGAGAACGGAATCTAAAGGACTGAAAAATAAAAAGTATCATGAAGTGATGAATATCGATTCCTACTACTTCACCTTGATAAAATGCTGATAATATGAAGTCAGCCCTGGGTCTTGGATGCCATGTTGGAACTGTACAAGGTCATGGGGGCTCAATCAAAGTCTGGGGTGTCTTATCTCGGCAGTTTTTGGGAGATCTTTGGTACTTGTACTAATATCCTTCAGTGAGATTCGGTACTTAGAGTTGCTGGGCAATCACCTCCATCCATTTAAAATATATTGTCAATCATATAGAAATGGAATGTTCCAGTAAGACAACTGTATCTCTCACAGATCATGTTGAACCGCATTGTTTATATTAAGTACAGTTTACTAGCTGCAGAAAGTTTGGACGTGAATGTCGCTCTTAACGAAATAACATTATTTCATGTACTATTTTATTATTATTAGTATGCACAAAGGTATCAATTGTTATTGAGTTAATAAATGTTACTGTTGTTTCGAAAATTACTTATACAATATATTACATCAGACCTATCCTTCCCAACACTTGTTTTAAAATACTCTAAGTATTATGATTATTTACTCAGTAAATCGATTTTAAATGAAATTGGACTTCTTCTGAATAACATTAAAATATATTAACATATAATGCAAAAATTAAGGATTATGCCCTTAGAAATAGATCAATCTATTTTTCATGCCATAAACTAAGCGATCATTACGATCCTAAATCTTATCTAATCAGAATCAACACTAATGAGTCATGGGGTGGATAGAGCACGCCAACTGGTAGAAAACATCTTAACTATTTTATACATTTTCAGTGTCGTTTCTTAAAGATATATGACAAAAATTATTATTACATCTGCTATGATATGTGACTTTCCTAATGCTATATGAATATAATATAAACTGAAAAAAAAATACTGCAATCCCATGAAAGTGTATTGAAAAGTGATCCATGAACTTTAGTAAAGTATGTGAAACATTGATTAATAGTAAAAATAAACTTTTGGGGTTAAAAACTGTTTTAATCCGAAACAAAATGCTCGTAGATGCCAGCTGTTCTATGAATATGAAAAAGCAGTTGAATTTTTTGGTCATTCAACATATGTTTCAATGAAAGAAATGTAGAAGGAACGAGCGTGTTTTTCTAACGTGAAACGAGTGCACGAAGAGAAATTACATCCCTTGTGAATTAGGATAAAGACAAACATGAAACAAAAGTGAAAAACATAAAGATTTCTTGCAACTGCAATCAAATAAAAAACACTCCGTGTTTCTTTTTCTGTCTCATAGTTTCATTTTTTTTTCCTCCTCCAGACAAATCTGAGAGAAAGGAGTAAAAAATGACTGCTAGAAACTTTTCCTACACGGATTATCATATAGTAGAAAGCATTTGTTTCGAAACACTGAAATAATTTACTTTGACGTAGGAATTCGGCCCTTTTCGTTCCCTTTCAAGCTAATAAAACTGTGAATTATATTTTTGTAAAATGTTTATTATCTTTTACGTCTGGAGTAAGACATTTGGTTCCGGGGTATTAGAAAGTTTGTGACTTATTCTAAAAGCTATAAAATTCAGTTACAATTGCGTATACGAAAACAATTGTTTTTTAGCTGTAGATATATTTATAAGTCAAATTTTTTGTTTCGTATATAAAAGATTCAGAATATGTCAAACTTTTATCTCATGTTTTCATTTCCTTTATATGTTGTTAAAAGAATTGAAAACGTTTTGCTTGCAACATATAACTATCATATAGAGACAACACAATAGTTAATAGTTTGTTATTTGTTTCTCATATTTAGATATCTAGATTAATCTTATTGTAAAAAATATATTTTACTTCTTGAATAAATCTTAAAGACAATCATTCACTTCTAATAATCGTTAAATGAAGAAAATTCAATTAAGTGCGTTGTTAGCTAATGAAAATTTTAGTTATAAAATAATTCATCTAGATGTGTACGAATTAGATGCTAGATGTGTACTATTAACATTATGCTTATAAATATGTTTCATAGGTTCGAAATTTTCCTGTTATAAATAAGCAAACAGGATTTAGTGCATGGAAATATAAAAGTTATCCTAACATCTATATCGTTCCATTATTTAGAAATAAAAACACTGGTATGCATTTATTTTATTTAGATATAAAAGAGAGTAATGGAAACTTTTTGGAATTGTATGGTTTGATCTATAAATATCAAAACTGAAATCATAAATATAGATTTATTGAAGATATATATAAAGAGAGTAAGTTAAAATAGTTTTCAAAATATAACCCTCCTGGAGTCATATAACGTTGAAACAAATTTTTCTATCCTAACAGCCACAGGGCAATTAAAAACACTTCTTCCTAGCAGCTTGAATTACTTCAATCAGCTCGAAACGATGTTCTTTGATACTTATTTTCTTATATAAAAGAAAAAAAGTTCACTGAACCAGATTTGGGCAGTAGGGTGGTTAGGTCTTTTTTTCCGATTTTGTGTTTGGTCATCATCTTCTTCACAATCAGCGATGTATGATGGATTTATTGTTGTGATGAAATATCCAGAGATCCATGGTTTCCTTTCGAATACTGTAGACTCTAATCCTCAAATATTCAAACACTTTTGCATAAAATTCACCACTTATGGTTTATTTTGCTGTCATTGACTCCTTCTGGACTATCCATTTCGCTTCAAAGTTGAGATAAGTATCAATTTCTAATCTCCATTTGCTCATGTGGTCTTCTTTTGGTCGTTCAGAGGCATTTGTGTACTACTCAGCATGTTTCATTTTGGTTGGAAATTATTCTTATACTCATGTTTTGACATCCATTTGTGATATGTCTTAGAGAATTGGCTGGATCTCCAAACGTTCCAACAATTCACGACAAATTGTCACATGGCGTTCTGCTTATTTGACTAAGCATTTGGCGCAGACTTTCCTATATAAATTTCTAAATCATCAGTCACAATTAAATGCATAATGACGTATTATGTTAAATTTAACTCATTAGCAATCAAACGAACCTTTTCCTGATGATCACAGCTCAAAATATCTTGAATTTTGAACTCAAGTTCATCGTTTCGAATCGACGTTGGACTCTTAGAGCGTAGCTCGACTTCCAAAACTTTGATTTTTTGTGTCACTCAAAATGTATAGATCATTTTCTTGTAAGTCCTACTAATCATTCCAAACGCTTCTATAGGGATTTATTTAATTTAACTTTAATTTGTTGATTCAACACTGTTCTACAGTTTGCTGCATTTTCACTGTCGACGCAAACACTAAACGTACTTTGACTTTGAGCAATATCTGCTCACTCTAAAGGCTAAGAGACAACTGCAACTGTTCCGAAGTTTACATTGCACACCCGTCACCCATCCTATTACCCATTGCCTTTAAACCGAAAAAAATCAGTCCCCATACTTATTGTCTTGCATAAATATACAGTCAAAACGTCATAAGTCGTAAAGCCGGACCTTTTCTTCACTTAACCTTTTTTTTTTAAATAACATATTTGTTGGTAGCATATCATAAATTAGTAGATATAAGGGTCAATCCCAAATAAGTGAGATTATAGTTGGTTTGGCGAAGGATTTAAAGGTAGTAGTGTGTTAAATATAAAGAGTAATACAAAATGAACATAATGGTTATACATAATTACATTGAAAATTGATACAGGCGTCTCACGCGACTCATTAGATAATAAAGAAGCACCTCTAATTCTTTGCGGTACCTTTTTTAATCAACGATATGAGTCGCGTTATCGCATCGTTTATGTTTCCATCCATTCAAAGATTTCTTGTGCATATCTAGGACACGGAAATCGCAAGGTGAAAAGTCAAGCCTATACTGGATTGTTCGAGGACTTCCTATAGAAATAGTTGTAACAAACCTCCACACGAAATAGTTATTTGAAGGAGAACATTTTCAAGCAGCAGAACAATTTCTTGGGACATCATACAACGTCGATGATTTTTGATTACAGTTTTCTGTTTGTATATGAAGGTGCAGTAGCTGATGACATTGGTTTTCACTAATAAGCATTCCTTTGATGTATAGTGCTGCAAATATTTTGTGCGTAGTGATTAGCAATTTTGCCTCAGTATTGATATCCCTTCCCAAACAACTTTTTATACGATAAATCTGAGCTGCACTTTTCAAAGTTAAGACTTACACAGCTGCACGATAACTACGTTTGGAGGTATGCATGATCAAACCTATAGCGATTACTTTGTGAAGAATGCAAGGCACTCAATCACTTTCATTTGGGTAATCCTTACAGACACTTCTATATTAAATACAATGAAAAGATGTTCACTTTATAATGAATTTTAATAAATTAGCTAAAATTATTGAGTCCAAAAATATATTAACAAAACATTTTAAATTGGCAATTAAACTATCAACTTCTGTGAGCAAACGTGTTCTCGGTTTTAAAATGACTGATAAAAACAAACTTTGGATTGAAGGATATGTTTTTGAACCTAGGATGAAACATATTCCCCATTTTAGTATAAATATGACGTAGAAGTTGTATGATATCTAAAGATGCAAATATATATATATATATATATATATATATATATATATATATATATATATATATATATATATATATATATATATATATTCGATATAAAATGAAATTATCGACATTTCTTAAAAAGAGAAAGACGCATGTATATTCAAGAAAAATGGTTTCAAAAGTTAAGTCTATCGTTCTCAAAGAGGAATCGTCTGTCATAGCACAGTAGAATCAGTTTTGAAATCGTCAGTCTTAAATATGAATGGAAGAACAAAGAAGGATTTTTATGAAAAGGTCTAAAAAATTCAATATGCATCACCTTCTTTGAAAATATATTAAAGATAGAAAGATTAGGTACAGAATTCTATAAAAAATCATTTATCTTATGAAAAATGGAAGATTATTGTTACTACAGATAAAATGCACTGTATTGGAGATATTGAAGAGGGAAAAAAGGTATATTTACTATTGTAAAATAGAAGAGTACGATTTGAAAAAATTATTTTAAGGATGTGAAGAAAGTTTCAAAAATTCTTTATTGTGATCATAAGTATTTTTTTGTATAGTTTAAAAATTAAAATCAAAAAGAGTTATAACAAAATGTCAAAATAAAAATTATAAATAAGAAAATGCCTTGATCTGTGTTTTCAATAATGAGCTTCCTTGTCTTTATAAAAACCATGTAAAAAAGGTTGAAATTCATCATCAAGAGTTCCAGAGACGTACTTCCATATTAATGACAAATTTTTTAATAAAAAATAGAAAATAAAGCTAAAACAAACTTTATATTAAAAATTATTTTCAAATGCTCTAGAAAAAACTCCTATTGAGGCACAGATGTATTACAATCCTTTTGAACTTTAAAAGAAAAGGCCTTCTTTGCACAGCAGTAAAGGACAATTGACGTGCTATGCAAGCAGCACAAGAGGAGTGAAGAAAAAATTCCAGGTGTTGGGTTTGGAAATCCACTTTTATTATTTAAACCAGGGCATACATTAGTTGTTAAGAGAATCTGATCGAGCTTTTAAAATTTAAGAAATGTATTATACATTTGATTAATTGCTGTTTTTTTTAAATCTTTTCTTAAGTATTTTGCAAGCATTATCTGTGTATTATAATATTTGAAAGTATTAAAGACATAGGTAATTTTATTATGAAGTTTCTATGGAATTATAAGTTTAACAACATTGTGAACATTACAATACTCATGATGATTAAAATATTATTCAACATTAGATAATATATATTCCTTACGTATTATCCTAGAATATTTATTTTTTTATTTTTATTTTTAACACGATTATATTTCTTATTGTAATTCGTATGGCTTACACTTTGGAAATGTAGAATCCAACAACAGATACTAATAAAAAATTTTAAGTAACTCTAAATTTATGAATTAATGAATTGATTAAATAAGTACAAATATATATAAGATAATGTAAAATATAAATTTCAATTTTCTGATTTCGTAATTATGTCATTGAACTAAATTTAATGTGAATATTATCATTTAATACTTTTCAAAATGACTAACTTTATTGAAGATGTATATTTAATTTTAGGTTTATAATTAATTAAATAAATTCTCAACGTAGCATTGTGAAAAAGCTCCGATATTTATATTATGTCAATATAACTTGTATTTTATAAAAAGGAAATCAATCTAAAATAACAACCAAATCACGATGCAGATAATACTGTAACGTCGTGACCCCAGAATGCGTAGAATGAAGTAGTAGCGTGAAAGGATCACATAGCTTCAGAGAAGATAATTTTTTATTTTACAAATATCTGGATTATATTATAGTTGGTCGTTTCCTTCTGGTTTCTATTCGCACAAACTGCAAACACATACAGCTACATAGCACAAATTCAAAACGCATATAGCTATACAGCACAAGTCCAAACACATATAGTTGAAATACCATCAATATCTTAATATCCAATGTAGTTCGATTTAGTTCTAAAATCACAAGAGAAGGCAATCGCCTGCAACATCTAGCTGTCATGCTCTCTCACTCCTCGGCAGGAATTCCTTTCTTTTCTTCCCTTTTTTAAAACCTCGGGTAGGTCTGTTTCACTCCCCCTTTTTGATTTATTTTCATCTTTGAATGAACCACCCAATCAAAGACAAACTCCAATTTTGTCCCCTTCAACACCATTCGCTCTTGTCGGACAATGTCAGTTTTCCCCACGTGCAAACCGGGGTCGACCGTCACACAGCTAGGCACACAAATAGGCCTCACAAAGAGGATTCAACTCTACCGCACCTGTGTAACACAGTCAGATGTTCATGAATGTGATTGACCCAAGCCACTGACTTTGCTCTTTATGGCTTTTAAGCAATATATTTTTATTGAATGGGAAGCTGGGAACAAAAACGTAGGTTCAAAGCAAGTCTTTGGTTTAGTTATTAATAGCCTACACTACAATACATTGTTTTCTGCACACACACATAGAAAAATACAACGTTTTTTGGATTCTTTCACCTGTCTTGACCAGGACTGGATCCAAATCAATGGAGTTATTGACTTTATTTCAAATTTAAAAATCAAATCTTCCCCCGGATTGGATCTTATTTCTAATCGCAGCCCTAAAATTCTACCCATTAAATTTATTTTTTTCTTTACGCTGCTTTTCAACTATTTGATGGAGAACTGCTAATTTCTGAAGGCTTCGAAGACTGCCATGGTAGTCCCTATCTTAAAGCCTTATTCTGATGATAAAAATCATCAAAGTTATCGCCCAATATCTCTACTCAGTTCCCTGAGTAAAGCAAATGAATTTGTTCTTTTCAATTGTCTGAACTAGATCTACTTATCCGGAAATATTATTATTTCTGAGCAGCATGATTTGTTATTAAGTGTTCAACTGTAACTCAGTCACTATGAGTCACTGAACTGGTTCATCATGACTTTCTTAACACACCAAGCCATGGCTCTGGTTTTTATTAGTTTTGCTAATATGTTTGATAAAATTTGGTATGTAGGCCTAATTTCCAAGTTGATGTACTTAGAAATTTCGGATTAATTAATCAAAATTATTCATTCATTTTTCAACTCTCGTAGTACGAGTACGAGTACGAGTAGAAAATGCAGTCTGCATCCCTAGGCCAATCTTTTGTGGGGTACCTCAAGAGATTATTTTACGTCTTCAATTATTTTCCCTCTAGTTAGCGCAACATTGTATTCCCTATTTCCCGAAGGATGCAAATATTCATTTGACCATATACGTCGACAATACTTCCAATACGTTTCAAATAATCTGCTATCGAAAAATTATTATAATATTACAGAAATTTATCTCTCAATTATATATCTGCCTCATTGACTAGAAAATTAAAGTAAATGCATCTAAAAGTTTGTGTGGTATGGTTTGGCTTGGCACAATTTTGCGTGTCAAGCGACTCTCGTTCTTTCCCACCACGCCTGTTAAATGTAAAGTATATTTTAAACATCAATTTTTAAGTAGAGTTGTCATGTGTTTGCAATCTGTTATAATAAGCACAGTTTCATGACTATTGTTGGCTTGCTTGTTTGAATTGTATTGTAAAAGGCTGTTCTAATGTAACTTTTGATAAGTGAGGTAAGCTTATGATGATCATGTAGTAGGTTGTACCTATTTGAATGCACATTGGTGCCTAAAGAAAAAAAAATCGTTTTGTTTTTGTTAAATTAATACAGTCCCCTCCTATATATTTTACAATTTATTTAATCTTTGATATCATCCACAACATTTTGTCCAGCGAGCCGGAGGCATTTCTGATATGGATTAAGAAAAACGTATTTCTGTTTTGAACAGACAACTCTTACTCTCATTAGTCAAACATTTTGGCCTCTTAATATAAGAAACATTACCCGACAAATTGTCCATGGAAGGAACATTGCGTTTGAAGCAGGGAAAGCAACATATCATATGCTAAAAAGAGTAATCGAAAATTCCATTTATTGCAACATTTTTTGAAGACCTTTTACTAGGTTTATGTGTGCTCTGAAACCAAACCAAAGGACATAACTAGGATCTAGATGACTGGATGTTGAAGCAGCTGTTGAACTGTGGTGGAAAGGTCCAAAGTTTTAAAAGAAATACTATGTGAATTTTCCAACTGTCCTGAACTTTTCAACATTTGAATCCATTGGAAACTTAAAACTTTTTTGTTGTTTCGGAATTTTAAAAACCCAAAAAATAAATAGGTTCTTGAAATTTCCTATTATTTTTGATGATTACTAGTGCAGAAAGGTATCCTTTGAAGATTAATACACCCATTTTACTTTCATTATTTAAACTCTACTTAATACTTTATTTTGTTTTGCATTGTATTTAAAACTTTGTTAATATTTGAAATTTAAAGAGCGATATGAAAATTCTCAGATATTATTTTTATGATTACTTTGATGGTAAAGTATCACTTTGAATATTAACTTGCATCTTTCTAATACAAAGTTTACATTTTGCTTTAAGTTACTTTGCATTGTGTTTAAGAATTTGTTAATATTTGAGATTTATTTAATTGATTTATTTAAAGAGACTCCTTTATTATTTTATTAATATTTTTTCAGCAAAGTTTCATTTTGAGTATTTATATTAACTTTATTGCTTTGATTTTAAATAATGCTTTAATTTATTTTTTCTTGTGTGTGTTTAATAATTTCTCAATAATGGGAGATTAATTAATTGATAACTGAATAATTGGATTTATCCTGTATATAGTATAAGAATATTGAATTAATATAAACTCTTCAGAATTCAGACTAACTCTTTATGTTCCCAACAATATTACTAAAGATTAATTGTACAAAATTTGATTTATATTTGTAATTGTATTTAGAAATGTATCTGTATTATATATTCCTTTATTGTTTGCATGTCATTGAGGAAAAATTTTAAATTTGTCTTTGATTACATTTTTCATGCATGTGTTTTGTATAGTTACAATAAGTGTTTGTACCTGAAAGGTTATTCATAACTCGACAACGGCCGGGTTGTTCGATACGATTTGGCTTGACGTGTGCAATCTTGCTTCGGTCAACGGTTGCTTGTTTTATGTTAGGAAATAAAATTTATAAACGCTTGTATGTGTGTGCGTGTGTATCTGCACTTATAATTTTACTTCACAATGAGTGTAAAATATTCTTTGCTATTATTTTGGTACAATTCTCAGTCTTTAAAGATAATACACCAATACTTATGAAAATTCTTATGACAAGATAAAGAAAAAGATTATTTTCAATTCAATTCTAATTCCAATTTTCAGTTAATCACTTTCATCAATACTTTAATAGCTTTACTCATATATTTACGAATCGTTAAATAAAGTGAAAACAATTAATAAATTAATTGATTGATAAAAATGGCAATTTATGTTAAAATTATGTACTTAAAATTACAAAATAAAAGAAAGGTCAGATAGAATAGTCACCATTAAAATTTTATTTACAATTATTCACTTATTTAGTTATTTAACATATGTATACCATAAAATACATATTACAATATACACAAAAGTACTCAAGAAAATGCATGTAAAATGCAAAAGGAATATAATTTACCTTACAAAAATATAAAATATAAAGAACAATTCCGTATGGGGAACAATAATATTATGTTCAAATGTTTGCCATTTCAGGCACAGAACTTATGGCATCTTATAATGAAGTTAAAAAATACTGATATCCAAATCACATGAAATATCAAAAATATTATTCAGTGCTAATATTAATTTTCAGTTTACGCACTTTTCAGAAAACATTGATATTTGTAACATGATATTCTAAGAAAATATTAGTTGTATTAATTAAAAGTTATAGAGGGGTTCAGCATTTATTACAATATAAATCCTCTCTCCGATTTCATCATATAAACTGATAATTCACACTGATATAAAGTTGTTCTTTGTTCATTAAAATTTGTTTTGTATTATTTGTAAAATATTATAATAAAATTGAAATCAGCAAATATAGCCACTTGAACCGTATGATTACTTTTTAGAATAAAGAAAATTCTTTTTCATCAGAATCAGGTCAATAGTAATAGAACTGATGATACAATTATAATAACATTATTAATGTTATTAATTTTCATTTTAATTCTTTTTCCAGCGTTTTTTGTACTTTTTGCAGATGTATTTCCTTTTTTTTTTGTTTTAATAATGAAACAAAAATGTTGGAACTAAGTACAAATTTACACTCCCAGACTAAATAATCTCTTAAGCTTGTAAATCTGGAGTTTCTAATGAGATCTGTTGTTGGAAGTTTTCTTATATTTTTTTTCTTCTTTCAAATAAAATTTTAGGAGAAAAGGAGGAACTGTTTTGACTCCAATTTGATTTAGTTTTCTTTCTTATTTTCTCGATTTATTTCTCCACTATACTGGCATATTTAAATTTTCATGAGCAAAAAAAAAATAATTTATGCTAATGGTGAAAGGCAAACATTAAACTTCAATAAGAAGGAATAAATAAAAAATAAATAATAAAAAAGGGTTCACTATATATATATGCATATATATTTGTATATATATATAACACATCAATCAATAACTCCCGAGACTAACCCAGAGATGGCGCTCGTAGTAAACCAGTAACCAGGTCTTTCTAGAGTACTAACCTTTGCTTGAAACGTGTCAAAATTTTAAGTCGATCGGACCAGAAACAGCTGAGTTATCGAGGTTGGAGTAAAGTCGTTTTGTAGTTTGTTTAAAAAATGGAAAAAACCGAGTTTCGTGTTCTGATAAAACATTGTTTTTTAATGGGTAAAAACACCGTGCAAGCAAAACAATGGATTGAAAAATGTTACCCGGACTCTTGTCCATCAAAAGCAACGATTTGTCGGTGGTTTGCCGAGTTTAAACGTGGTCGTACCGACACAAATGACGCGGAACGCTCGGGTAGACCTGTGGAAGCCGTTACACCGGAAAATGTGAGTGAAGTGACAAAAATTATAATGAAAGATCGTAAAGTGAAGCTCCGTGAGATTGCTGAGATGATACAGATATCATATGGAAGTGTATTTACTGAAAAAGGGTTTTTGAAGTGAAGTGAAAAAGGTTTTTTCCAAGTGGGTGCCGCGATTGCTTTCGATGGAACAAAAACAGCAACGAGTCGATGATTCAGAAAGCTGTTTATCGCTATTTACTCGCAACAAAAAAGCTTTCTTGCGAAAAAAAAAAAAAAAAGATTTGGAAAAGCGTTGGAACGATTGTATCACCCTAAAATGTGATTAACAAAAGGTGTTATGTTGATGAATAAAAAAACATTTTGCAAAAAAATGTTTTCAATGTTAGTCTCGGGAGTTATTGATTGATGTGTTATATAAATTACTGATGTATTTCTTAAAAAAATTATGACAGGTATGTATGCTTTTGATAATATGTTTTTGAAACTCTTAACACATGTGATGGACTTAAAATCCACAAGGATTAAGAAATTGTGGAAGTGCTTGGATAACTTTCATGTTAAATGGAACATTAATCAAAATGAACAGATATTGAAATTTTTAAAAGAGTAAATTTATTCTGTACCAATAATATCTTAATGTAATTGTTATGGAACATAGATAATTTTATCAGGAAAAGAATTATTGAGAAATAAAAAGAAAGAATTATAAATAAAACAAAAACAATTAAATAGTCCATATTCCTTTTTCCCCTGAAAATCCTCAGCTCTTTTACATAACAAGAAATTTAACGTTTCCTGTGAAAAAAGTCCTAGTAGTAATCCAATATTTATTTCAATGAAGGAATGACTATATCAATTTTAACAGAATAACTGTTTAGTTAATAGGAAGAAAATACTCTGTTGAAATAAATTCATGTCTTATACAAAAAAAAAGAATTATATATTCATATTACACAAAACGATGCTCTTTTGAATGGTAAGCTAATAATTCTATTTTATATTATAAATAAATTCATCTCCATTTTGACAATTTCAGTGCTAAGAAAGAATAATGAAAGCGTTAGAAATCTACATTTTATAATAAATAAGACTATATTAAGCATTCATTCAAAATAAGTTTAAATTTAAAAGATAACATTACAAATATTGACTGCAAATTCTTTTCTACTTCAGTAGTCAAGCTCTTTTTCTATAAAAAGAGTACTATTGGATTTCTTCCATTACAAGCAAAATGTGAACATTCAGATTAATATGTTTCTCATCAAATGCATATTGAAAGAAAATTTATTTATTTCGATAACGATTTCGAAAATGGTGAATTAAAATTTAAGATATGGCAATCAATGTTATTTCTTCGAGCCTCGAAAGGTAATGGAAAATTACAGAATGAAACAAATTTTCTTCAGAAAAGAATTATCTTTATATACAGAAAACTTCTTATTTCCAAAGAACAAGATAGTTTCATTTTAAAAATATGGAAATTTCACTATTTGCTTAATAGAAATTTACTGTAAAATAATTTCAATTACAATTAGATATTTAATTTTTGTATGGGAGATCCAAATAAAAAGTATTTAATGAGAATTATTTATTTTAATAAATAGCAATATTTGAAATATAATGCTATGGTACATTCTTGAATGCAAATACCGTTTTCTTTAAACTGCCGTTAAGGGCAGGCAGACGAAGTTCAAACGTTAAAAAAATTCTATAAAATTAATTTCTGTTTTTGAAACTCATAAATATTTATATAATCTAAAAATCAGGGCTTAATTAGAAAATTAGAAAAAAAAGATAAATTTTAAAATATGCTCAAGTACAAATTTAATCATAATCATTTGGGAGAAATAAACCACTAGGGTAAATGAACTATAATATTTGTAAATTTTGAATCTGGCTTATTGCGGATTTTAACTAATTTACAGATCCAGCATACATCTATAGAAAATTGTATAAAAAGATAAGGAATTATTATTATAGAATTCATAATATATCATAATTAAGAAAAATAATATTATTTACAGAGCCAAATAATTAATAAACAAATCAAATATCTGAATGAATACTAAACAATTATGAATAACAAGAAAATAAAATTCAAATTATCAAGAAGTACAAAACAAGGCATGAAGGACTATGAATACCAAAGAAAAGAAAGCCAAAAGGAAAATAAATTGCACATTTAGAAAAGTCACAATCTGTAATTTGGCAAATTAGCTGATTAAACACGTTTTACAAGCCCAACAATCCTAACAGAAAACGTTATACAACGATTTCGAAATTCCATAAATTCAAGAAATTGTAGCCACATTGTAGAATAAATTAAGAAAAAAATATAAAACCGAGAGGATACTACAAGAAATAAAAACGAACAATCCAAAATTTTAAAAACCAGATTAGAAAAAAACAAAAGCTTACGTGAGATTAACAATGTATAACAACATTGCACGAAACTAATGCTTACAAAACAAGATTTTCCCACTCTTGCTAATACTGGAAATATAATAATTCCTTTAACCAAAAAGAAAGAGTAATAAAACAGAAATGAAATTTAAAAAAAAATTAAACGAAAATAAAAATTATAGTAAAATAGGAAATAAGTGTAGAGAAAAAAGGTAATTTAACTGGAGAGAAATAAATTAAAAACATAATTTATCTTGGAAAACCTTACAATGGAAAAAAATAATTCAAATTGGCAGTTACTATATATAAAATTCAAGGGTAATTCTGTTTGTAAACATATTCTTATGACTTATTAAATTTAATGTAAATAGCCTGCATTTTGTCATATATATATATATGTGTGTGTGTGTGTGTGTGTGTGTTTGTGGAGAGAGAGAGAGAGTGGTACCTCTGAACAAGGGACATTTACTAAACCAGACATTTTGCTCCTTAAATAGAAATTTTCTTTCTTCATAAAGTACATAATAAAATTGTAATTTAATTAGAAATTCTGGTTGTGTACAAATAAAGTAATTTGTATATTAAAATGGAATATAATCTCAGGTGTGTAATTGAATTTGAATTTAATGAAACATGTGCAAATTCTTAATTAAAAAGAGAAATTATTTCAAAAATGTACGAAATGGACAAAAGAGTTTTGCACACACTGAAATTTATTGAAAATAACCTGTTAAACGGCTTCATTTGGATGTGTGTGCACAGCTAGAATCTTTGTTTCTACGTGAATTTTTAATTCACAATCTTATGTCCTTCACTGAAACCAACAATTATTATGGCTGTTTTTTAAAAGAGAGGGGGGGTATTATAAGGCATCTATAATATTTTTGTCACACATTTTGTCTTGGACTTCTTCGTTTAGAAATGAAGAAATTTAAATCTTCATAGTGTCTTGAGTACGTGTTTTTTCCTTGATTTCTAAATATTCTTGCATTTGAACACAACCATCTATTTTTACCAAGTTTTAACAATTAATTTTCATCAGTAATAATAATTAATCATCAATAGTATTAGTAATAATTAATCTTCAATAGTATCAGTAATAATTAATCATCAATAGTATCAGTAATAATTAATCATCAATAGTATCAGTAATAATTAATCATAAGTAATAATACTGATTCATTCAATAAACCTGGAATTCCAAAGCTATCTCTCTTAAAATATTCTGAATACAAATTTGTAATGTGGATGTAATTCACTTTGTTATCCACTGAATGGCATTCAGTACATTGAAACAGTTTGCTAGCTGATTGCTGGTTTTGCAAGTATCTTGACAAAAAACATGCCATAGAAACAGTTTACTGTAATTAACCTTGAAGATTCTAATTTTACTTGTTCCGAAGGTGGTAATACTGATATTACATTCGGCGGGGGAAACTTTGATTTCTCTTATTTCAGCTTTACCTTTGGTGCTGCGAAGTTTCAAAAGATAACAGTATCTTCCTAATTTTTTTTCAGAAATTATTTAATCAAGAGTATTTAATCATTCTAATATGATACTTTGCGTCATACATATTTTTAATTGTGTTTCCAATGGGTTGATAAAGTTTTTGTGTTGATATGTTTGAAGCATCTAAGGTTTCTGGCTTTCTCAATTGCAAATGGCTGCTCACACTCTCCTTCAGTGGTACAACTAAGTATCACAATGAGACGATCCTTGGAGCTTTTATAATTATAACACATTTCTCTTTTAAGGTGTAGATATTTGTTAAATAAAAGGCGATAAATAATCCAATATCATCTACATTATAGACATTTTTAGCCTCATATCTTATATAATTTTCGCTTTATCCAATTTGTGATACGTTGCATACCTACTGATTTTTCTTCACCATAAATAATCTTCATAGTTATTACCATTAAGACATTACCAATTAAAAAATTAACCATTTGATGATCTAAAATTCTGTAGTCCCAGATTTATTTAGCCTAATCTTCTTTTCCTTGTCTATCAAAAATACTCCACTAAAAGGAAAATTATTTCTCTGAAATATTAGAACCAAATAAATACTACTACAAAAATTTTTCACAAATTAGATTTTCAGAATTTTAGAAACCTTGAAATATTTATTTGAATAAGTATTCAATTTTTTAAAATTCTTATGTACCTTTTCACTTATGGGTTACTTGATTTTAATTTTTTCGAAATTTCTGCCTTAAATCACATAAACTAAGCTTCTCAATTTCTGTTGCTTGAGTTACATACTTTATGTTTTAATTTTAATATTTTCCTCTTTGAATTCAAGCTAGATAACGTATGAAAAAATAATTCACAAGTATAAACTCTTATTTTGTTCTCCAGTCATAGCAAAAATTAAGAATGATAGAATTTTTCATTTTATTCATATTGTGCGATGTATGTGCCTTAGAAAGACATCCAGTTATCTACTCTTATTCCTCATTTGTCTTGAATTACCTTACAACTCACTAGCACTGTTTTCTCCCCCATACTGAAAAATGTATCATGATTAACTAGATTTAGAATCCTATTAATTTTTGATTGCACTACAGCTTACATTTTTGTACGTATTGTTCATTTTTTTCCTACTGAAAAGTAATTTTCAAAACCCGGGAATTAACTTTTCAATATAATGTTCCCTGGTAATAGAATTAGCTTTCACTGAACATGAATTTGCTTTTAAACCTCAAAAGATTACTAACAAAAAGTACTATTTTTATTTATTACTCTACATCTATCTTATTTTTAAAACTTTGTTTCTTAATATATATTTTCAAAAACAAAGTGAAGGGATTCGAGTACAATTAAAATTCAAAATGATAATTCTGTTTTCTTTTTTTTCTATATATATGAGATGAAGTTGTCATTTGCAGTTCAAACCTTATGCTGCAGTCAACATTTGAGCTGGAAATAAATGTTTGGTAGCGTTCGCTACAATTCTTGTTTCCTAGTTAGATTCGGAGCCTTAATAACATGTTGAATTATGGAATTTCTCCTTTTCTGGTATACAATAGCTTCCGTCCAACAGCCTTTGTTTATCTATTTTCATCAAATGATGCTTTCCGTGCAAACTGGGTGCATTTTGTCTTTTTCTCCTTTATAATGGCTTGTTTCTGTGTGTGTTAATGGGAAATAACAATAAAAACATAACTTAAGAATTTGCTGATTTTACTTTGATCACTACCACGACATGACTACACCTTTTTTAATTCGAAATGATCTGATATTTCTTTGGCAGAAATAATCAGTAGAACATCCCAATCGTATGTTACTCTGCAATGAAATCGAATCCACAATGTCTGCATAAGTGTTGCCTGGATGCTTCAAAGTTTGTCCATTGTTTTCTATTCTTTTATTTCATTTGAAAAAAGTAATCTTAATTCTTTTGCATTATTTAAACTCGATTTTTTTTTTGAATAAAGATATATATTAGACTATCCGCAATGTCATTATGAAGAATTTCAAAGAATTATTTGACACCCACTACATTATTTTAGATTCAATTGAATATAATATGGATAACTTGGCCCAAGAAGATTTGTTATCTGACTTCAAATCAAATTAAGAAAAAAGACTTTATAAAACTAGCATCATAAACTTAAAAATTTCTTATTCAATAAAGTCAGAAGATATTAACAGTTAAAGGGAAAATAACAGTTACAACCTCTCTACATTCTTAAAAGAAAACTTAAGAACCTATGAAAAGTAATATGCAATCACTTTTATTTTTATTAATTTTTGACTGAATTATGCTAGTCAGTAGAGACATCGCTAAAAAGTGGGACAAGTGAGTAAAAGTTAAGGACCGAGGAGAGTGCACTTGGCATGACATTATATCATTTATTAATTTTCTTATATGTAATTTGTGTAATTATTATCCATATGTATAACTCTATGTAACTGATATAAATTTGTAATACTTACGGGTAGTATTACTTAACCCAATATAACTCCTGGTCAACTAACAACAGAAATGAAGCCCAACTACTTATATAATAAAAATTTTATATGCAGTTTAATTACTTTTAGTTATTAAATATATCAGCAAATCTTAAGTTGTTATAAGGTAACTACACATAAATAATGTATGTGGATTTAAATTTTTATTATTATTATTTCTTTTCTCAATTTACATTAGTTTATTACATTTGTAATAATCAAGCAAAACGCATCCAACTATGTAACATTTTAAAACAATATTTAGTATTTCAAAAAATTTTCTTATGTCTAATTTATACATGAGCTATTATCACATGCAATGCGAATATAAAATTCTATAATGAATGGAATGTAAGTGTAAATTGAATATATTTGAATATATGAAATAAAACAGAGTAATTATTTTATAAATGCGTGTAATTCTACAATGACAAAAGTTATACTGTGTATTTATTGCTTTCTAAGCTGCGTTCTATTTCAAACTTTAAATTCCTTCATTATTTTTTTTTAAAAGTGAGATTTTCTCAGTTTAAAATACCGATTATATTGATTATTTCTTAGTATTTTATTCTAATTTCACTAAATTCGTACTCATTTACATGAAAACTTTTGAAACATTAAGAAACTTTTTACTATAAAATTTTATTTCATTTTGAATTTGATATGTTTTAATATAAAAAAAATTTTGTAGTTACATTTCGTTACATATGTTTTATAAATTTTTAATATAGTTTTATATTGAGAAAGTTGAAACCTCACTATTGTTATTTAAATTTGTGAAAACTTTCAAATGAAAAATTGATTACTGTAACTGTTCTGTCAACACAACAGGTGATGTTACAAGCGCTTCAGCTAAATATGTAAATAATGAGAGTTACTCATAAGTTAGAAGGAAAGAAGATATAGCCAAATGCAACACAATGTTGCAGGATAGACCCAAATACTTTTTAAAAATTTACATTAAATAAGAGTGAAATAACCCTCTTTGCTCTCTTAATGAAACAGGCTAAATAATTATGGATTATGTATGAGTGTAACTGAGAAATTATTCAATGTTTATAACTTTTATTCCATTAAAGAACCCATTATAGTAATGACTGTTTAAAGAAAGCGTTACTTTTTACATTGTTTTTTTACAGCGTTGTGATATTAAGTGTAAAATGCCCCTTTTGACACCTTATTTGTGATCTATTCATAAACAACATGATCAAAACAAATAAAAAGATAAACTGTGATTTCAAAACTATTGTGGATAATTCGGAAATAGGACTTACTTGTGCATTTCGTTCTTTACTTAAATCTGTATATGAACCGTTACATGCGTGTCTAAAGTGGTTTACTTTATTGTAAAGCGTCTCATGAATGTTAACATACAGCTATTATATGTGGGATATATATGTATTCATTGACTAAGCACTTTTAGCGTAATAATCTCATCTAATTGCATAGTATTATTATTCTTCAACATTTACTGTACTCGCATATAATACAATGCGATTATGAGCAACACGTGATAAATATTTTTTTATGTGTACATTTATGTGTTAGTTATTTTTTTTATGTTTTCACATTTGGAAATCAAAATACTTCACCCTTAACTCACATCACCGTCACGAAAATAAAGATAATTTTTTTTAAAAAAATCTGAATGGAAAAATATAATTAGTTATAATATATATACATATATATATGAGTATATATATATATATATATATATATATATATATATATAAATGAATCAAAAATAAAATGTAAAATTAAAATAGAATAATCTTCATGTGTTTTTTTTTTTTTTTGCATGCAGGCATAAAAACTTAAGATCAGCAAGGCATGACACTTAGGGAAGAATCTTACTTTTAAACATTTTATAAATCATTTTACAAACAAATGTTACTTGAGAGACTGTAATCTGCGGATGAACTGATACACAAAATTGAGAAAATAAAAATTATATTTCTCAAAAAAGGTCTCATACT
>BMAW01028080.1:70206-159220 GCA_019974015.1 Nephila pilipes
AAAAAATGAAAAACTTCTTACAGATTTAAAATTTTTGCCAAAATGTTAAATTACAGGAAAAGAAAATTGATATAAATGGTTTTATATCTGCAAAGACATATTGCTACCAGGATATTTTCAAAATCCAATATCCTCTGAAGACAAACAGCATCTGAATTAGTAGGAAAATATATCAAAACGCCTACTATAAATCTTAGTAAGGGATTGGAAACTTTGGCTATCAGTGAAAGTAATCTGTATGGGGCCTTTGGCGTTTTAAAAAAGAAAATACTCTAATCTAAAACAAAAGAGATTGCAGTAGTTCTAAAAGTGAAAAGAAACTGTTGAACTTCATGAGATAGGTCAACTTATTTTTTTTTCTCTGAAAAACGGAGAGAATGTGCTTGAAACCTGGAACGAGTATGAATTTTCGTAAGAGAAATTGCATCCCCTGTGAGTTGAATGAAGAAAGAGGAGAAACAAAATTGAAAAACATAAACGCCCGAGGTAAAAGCAAACAAATGAAAAGCGTTCCAGATTTTTCTTTCTGCCTTGTTTCTGTACTTGTCTTACTACCTTTTTCTTAGAAATAAAATGTGAAAGAAATAAAACAACTTCTTTTCAAAACTTTTCTCTATACGGATTATCATATGGTATAATTAATTCTTTGCAAAATACTGTAACAAAATACTGGGTTTGTGACGCAGAATTTAAACTTTTTATCTTCTACGTACAATATTGGAACAATGCGTTGGATTTTACAGTAAAAACTTAGTCCTGTTATTCTCAGATAAAACAATTGGTGCAGGAGAATTAGAAAATTTGTAGTTTAATAGGAATGCTCTGAATTCTTAATTACAGTGTTATGCATTAATATATCTCCTGTAAGGCAACGTTTTCTTTTCTGAAAAAATACTTTTTAGGCTCATGTATTTTTAAATAAGCATAATAGGCTTAAAATATTCAGTGCGTATTTTATGTAAAAATTTTACTATTTGTAACGTTATGGAACATATTCTGAAATGAAATTAATATTAGCAGAAACCTTTTATTAAGTTTTATAGTACTAAAATACATATGTTTTAAGAGTTCATGCATTATTATGTAAATCATACTTATGCTATTTGCCCACGCTATTTCTAGTATTTATGATTAAAAGAAATAAAATAGTACATATGATCCGAAAACGTTCATTTTCAGTAATGACATATGTTTTAATGAGTCTATTTTAATAAAATTGTTTTTATACTGAAACTTGATCATCACATTTCAGAAAATATTTTATATAAAGATATTATCTAAGTATGTAAAGATATTTTGTACTTGGATTGAATATAAAAATTAATTCATTTAATCTAATGATGCAAGATAATTTAATGAAATATACTAATCATTACAATGCTTTATGTTTATATATTTCATCTTTCTTGCTTCATTTAAATTATTAGGATGGTATTTAAATTAACATTAGACATTTCTACAATATGCTTAACTGATATTTCGAAACTTCTAAGTAAAGAAATAGAATGAAAATTATATTATCTACTTAAAAGTTAATGTTTTTAACGAATTAAAGATTTTTTATTTCAATTATAGGAACTCTAGACGATCTAGGTTATTCGGCGATGATAATAAATAATTTTGCTTGTTTAGTCTCAAGTTTTCTTAAACTGCGTTTAGTCATTAAAATTTAATATATTAAATTAAAATATGGCCCAAGGGTCAACCAATGAAGGACAAAAGACATAAAATCTGCAGGAAGGAGTTTACCACCGCAACTGTATTACTCTCTCCTATCTCTCTCTCTCTCTTTTTTCTTACAAGAAATGGGAATTATAAGCGAACAACACACAGCTGTGAAACGTTTCTTCCTGCTCTGAAAAAATAACACAGAAACTTTTATAATGTTGAAAATAGCTTACGAAAGTGACGATTTGGGAAAATCCTAAGTGTACGAATGCTTTTCCCTACTAAAATATGGCTACATGTCCATTGATGGACAAATTTGTTTCTGGGAGTCTGTAAACAGCCTAAAAGATAAGAATGTCGAGAAAATTCAGAAACTTGTGCTTAAAGACATATGATGGAGTTAACTGGATTGTCTTGGAGTTCAGCTTATGGAATTTTATCAAAAACGTTATGAGAAGTGTTTCTGTCAAATTCGTGCCTCTTGTTCTATAAATGACAGCAAAAAGAGCCTTCTCAGAACGTCATTTTTTACCAAAAGTGGCCTGACTTTTTCTGCTCATTCAGTCGACTCAGTTCCGTGCAATTTCTTTTTGCTTCCGCGCAGAAAGTGGGATATGAAAGGACACCGATTTTAAGAGGTTCAAGAAAATGATGAAGGCATTCAAAAAATGAAGAGTGAAGTGCTGTCAGCCATCGTTACAGATGAGTATTAAAAAATTTTCCAACAGTATATTCACTGTTTGTATAATGTATTAAGTGTGATGAACAGTACTTTGAAGGAGATTAGGTTGTTTTACAAAAACAATAATAATAAATGCCAATTGAAATACGCATTCCGATTTTTTTTGGATACACCATCGTATGTTATTATTTGTAAAAATGCATCAATACGTTTTATAACAAAAATTGAGTATTACTCTAGGTGTAGGTAGAACGAAATCAGTAGTTGGAAAAGACAAAAAAAATGCATAAGTTAAAAGAATAATTTTCTTTGGAAGTAAGAGCTTATTTTATATAAAGTAATATTTATTGAACACTTTACCTTCTAGAATTATGTAACATTGGTTGCGATTGATCACAAACACAAAATAGGTAAATTAAATTTAATGGAAATGCTTCCTATTTGATGAAGATAATAATAAATTTTTGATTTCATGTATTAATTTTCCTTTGAATGAATGAACCTGTAAGATATTATATTAACATTCTGAAATAAAATTTATCATCTGATTCTTCTGCAGGTGATAATATCTTAATGAGAAATGCAATTTTTTTCCTAAGGTCAATATTGAAACAAATATCTTCGATGGAAAATAATTGCCTATTCCCTTTATATTTTGTAATAAAAATCTCATTGTTGTCAGATAGTTATTTAATCACAATGTTTCTCATCAATGTTTAACTTTCGAAATTATATTTTGAATAGCTCATATATGATTATGTGTAAAAGAATCTAATTGATTATTTATTTAAATAATTTACATCTAAATATGATATTTATTTTAAATAAACATTGCTTTGTAAGTTTTAATCGGATTTATTTCATAAATTATATTTATCTATATGTACTCACTGTAAATCACATGTTGAGTGATAAATATTGCATTTTAATTTTCTTTTATATTAACTACAATATACAGATATATTAGGAAAATAAGATTATTTAATCTATTTAGGAATTTAGAAACATAACAAGATAAAGAGATCGGTACACAAATTAATGAATATATTTACTTACATAAATTTAATTACTGAATTGTTGACTGACAAAATACTTCATCAATATTGGATAAAGAAAATGAAGTAATAACAGGTGTGTAAATGTCAAAGTGCAGTGACAAAAATTTCAGAGAAAAGGAAAAATATTTATTCTAATCAGCCTGTTTTGCTAAGACACACTTAAGACAGGAAGTTTAGTTTGACAATATATATAACTTCTTAATCCTATATCGCTATAAGAATTCTGAAAAATATAAAAACAGTATTTGTTAATTACGAAAATAATCGGTAAAAGCGAAACAGAAAATCATTGAAGAATGGTTTCCCGTATAATCCTTTGAAAGGATACATCTAGAGCAAATGTCAAGGCAAATACAAATGTAAAAAAAAAACCAGAAACAAATAAAAGAAGTGATCGGAGTCATGGCCTCCGCAGTTCTTTATTACGCTAGTAAAGCGTTATTTCTAAGTCACCATGAAGTGATGCATATCGATGGAAGTAATCTCTATTCATTGGATCTGCCAAATTACGGACAGGCCAACCAGGATTCGAAAAAAATTCCGGTGTGATGGAGATGCTCTGCCAGATAGTCATGATCCGTTGAGAGACAGAATCGATCGACAACTTGTAGCCAAGGATTGAGAATTTGTAAATTAATTTCAGCTCTCCCACACTTTAACTTTATACACTGATTTTAGTAAGTGATTTGGAAGTAAAAATGGGAATATACCATCTCAAGCTTCATGAGATGGTTCAAAAGTCCGAGCTCTGTCATCAATATCCCGTGTTGTGGCGATAATAAGCAATTAATCATGCCAGCAGAATATGACGAAGACTCTTCATTAAGGAACTGTACAATCGAATATCGTGTTTTGATCCATTATCCTCTCAATTCAGAAGAGAAAGAACAATGTGGTTCCATGAACAAGTCAGTTGAATTGTCATAGAGTGGTACACTATTTATTCGTAGATAAGTTTAATTTTGGTCTTGAATCAGATGATAAGTATGTTAGAGTCTGGAAAGAGCTAATTACCTGCAAAAAGAAACAATAACTGATTTGACATCATGCGCTTATATTTGGAAGCATCATAAGATTAATTCAAATTACAATACGATATTGCACTGTGATTCTCATCGTTAATAGCAGTTCTATGAGAGGGTAGCAGTGTTGGGATGAAGTTTTAGATTCCATACACGGTAGCATTTGATCTTAGATTTCTTCTTAATGATAATAATGCCTGTGCATATCGAGCCGACAACATTGACAGACTCTCGACAGTAAGTGTTATTTTCGTTTAGAATAGTAGGGGTATTTGCACATCTGAAATCCCATTGGAAATGTTTGGGATGCTCTCGAATGTTTTGGCTCTTCGTGTTTACCTCCTCCAAGCTATGCCAAAAGAGTTGGAATCTGCCTTAGCGAAGGTTGATATATATAATATTAATTTTTTTATGTTATTGGTTTTGAATGTTATTTTATTAGTATTCTAAATGTGACGTCATCATATAATTTTCAAAAACTAAATGTATGTTTTCATTTTTGTGTAAAATTCTTGTTTCCTTTAACTAATAACATATTTACTACCACTGTGGGAAATTTTGCATTAATTAATGTTTTGCTTTCTACACTCACGAGCTTTAATTTGGAAACTAGTTTACTTAATTTATTCATAGAAAAATGGAAAATATAAGCATTGTACAGTTAAATTTATGAATAAAGATTATTCACATGTGCTATAAAAAGTGATGCACAAAACAGATCTTAAAAGAAGCACAATTACATTGCATTGTAAAACAATCATGAACGTAATACAATCTGATTCTCTAAAGCAAAAGCATTAGGTAAAAATATAAACACTAAATAATTTGTTGTTTGATTATTTTAGTTGAAATATAATTGAAAACATAAATTCTAACTAACCATTTTCATTAAAAAAGAAATTTTCTTTTGTAACATATATGATTCTTAGAAAATATGCAAGTAAATATAAATACCATTTAAAAGAAGTCAGAGTACCAAACCTAAATCTAATGTATTCCAGTAAAGGGAAATTAATTATTATTTAGTCGTAAGGAAAAGCAGACATTGAGTCTTTAAGAAAACACGTAATAAGTGACCAAATTCAATGGTGTCATAATGTAATTACAAATGAGACTATCTTCAAAGTTGTTGGAGTCGTCTTCATTAAGAGAGTAAAGAGAATTTCAGACTGCTAAAGTAAACACTAATTAGTTCGTAATTATTCATTCTAGCTTCGAATAGTAACTGGTATATGTACGAAATTAAAATTTTGAGTGTCACAGTTTTACAAGCTTCATGACCACAATGTTTGATTTCTCTTACATTATTAGAATGATGCATGAAGTACAAAAAATTCAGTTTAGGTAACAAAAGAAATTAAATTTGTAGAAAAAACTGCAAAATATTTTACTACAATTTAATTTGACTATATTAACGAGTATTGGTGGCATATTGAAAAATAGTTTCAAGAAAGAAGCATTCAATATAATTTTTAATTCTGTAATCTAGGTTCCAATTATTTAAACTAGTATAGAAATATCAGGCAACACTTATGAAAATGATAGATTTATTTAATAAATTAATATAAATAGATTACTTAATCCTATAAAAAATAAGATTTATATTTATGCAAGATATGACAGTAAAATTTGGTGAATGGCATTATAGACTGGAAATGCGTTAAAATGGACGAACGACAAAGAGAGGGAAAGGTACTTAGAGAACTGTTTGAGCGCTGTGAAAGAACATCGTAAATATATACACTGAACATTTCTGTTTGTAATATTCCAGCGCACAAAGGTGATGCAGTAGAAGTCGCATATTAAATGAGGGAACGGCGAGAGAATTTAAGGATCTGTATCAAGTTTGGTAAATCTGTGAAAAAAAATATCATGATAAGCTGAAACCATTTACGGAGATGAAACTATAACTTGAGAGTATTTATGATTGGTTTAAATGCTTTCTAGAACATCGAAGATTCATTGAAAAAGCTGTTCGGAATGTTCGATCTTTGACTCTTCGTACAATTGAAAGAGTAGAGGAGATGTTAGTTATAGATTGTTGACTTACAGTGGGAATCATAATGGAGGAATTCGATATTAACTGTGAAAACATCCTTCTTATACTAACTGAGAATTTGAATAAGAGAGAGGTTCTTAGCCGTTTCGTCTACCGAACATTAAAAGAAGATTAGATATAGATTCATCTTGGCTCTAGTGAAAACTTCATTATCATGAATCAAGATTAGAGACATAATTGGTATCCCTAATATTGCTCTCCACACGAAAGCCGAAGAACTTGAAATATTGAGAAGTTTCACTTTGAAAAGTTAAGAATGTAGTAAATGCTTATTTCACCCTGTGACTAATTCATCATAAATTTCTTTAAGAAAAACAATGACTGATAACAATTACAATGATGTTCTGGTACGCTTATTAGATTATAGGATTCTTCGCGGAAGTCCACAATATGTCCCTGTAGGCTTTTGCTACCCTCTCGATGATAACGACTGCCTACATACTGTTCTCATCCTGAAAACGTTCTAGGGCAGTAGAGGAGTTGTAAACCTCGCTCGCATTCCAAATTCACCTGAATTAAATTTTAGTATTTTAAAGAGAAGTGCTGCTTCATTTTTGTATTGTCATAAGTCATAAAGTTTTCAAATTTTTCTATTAGTTCTGCGAGTACATAGCTATATACTTATTATTAAAACTTTTTCTTAGAAAAAAAGTAGCATTATGTGAATAACTGATTTTATAGTATGCGCAACAGTTATGTGTATTTAGACATATGTAATATTCCGACACACTTTTTGTATCTTTCTATGTCACTAGGCGGAAGTTATATATATATATATATATATATATATATATATATATAAATACACACACACACACACACATATATATATATATATATATATATATATATATATACATATGTGTGTGTGTGTATGAGAGAGAGAGAGAGAGAGAGTATATATATGCATATATATATATAGTGTGTGTGTGTACGTGAGTATGTGAGTGTGTATATATGTATATCCCACTGATTGATTTAATTTCAAGCTTCAATGATAATTTGTAAAAATAGTTCCATGGATTGTATTTTTATATTTAGAAATATTAGAACAATCATAAGAAATTGAGCCTCATTTGTAATATTTTCATTTCCTTTTATATGTTTATAAAATTTAAATCACAGTTCGGAGATCATTGGGAGGAAATTATGACATTTATTGTTGAAAGAATTAACATACTCAATACATTTTAGTAACCACTGAGTAATTATCATTAACGAATCCAAATTCCTTACAAAATTTCTTTCATATTATCTCAAGTAAAGCCAAGGATCCTGTTGTCATTCATATTCAATTATTCATCGAGATGTATTTGGGAAATTATTAGAGAATAATTTATACAGTTACTTTGAACAAACGATTAATCTGGTATGTAAAATGTTTCATTCAATTATAAAGTCTTTCAAAGTTAATTATCTGATTAGGGTTCTTAATATATTTATTAATTTACTTTATGTTCATTAAAATATAAATTTTTAAATTAAATTAATTGGATTAAAAATAAATCAGATCGCTCTTTATAATTCCCTGTTTTTTATGCTACCTAATTATTCGATCGATAATTTCAGATTATAAAGTAGTATATCAGGAGTAATGTAATTAAACTATTACTAAGAAATAATCGAAATATTTAGACGAAATTTATTCTGAAAATTAATTTACGGGAGTGTGCAACTGTAGTATCATAAAGTTTTAATTGTTATCCCGGGCAACATAGCGTTTTGATTAATATTACAAATGTTTTAGATATAAATCTAATTTTTTTTCCCGCAAGAGTCTTCTCCACTTAGTCGCCAGAATTATACCATTCTTCAACCCTTTAGAAGACCATCATTGTAAAACATGGCAGATAGTTCTCTATCTTCTCCATAGAGCGGATAACTTTACGTCTTTCTAAAACCAAACAAATCAACATTAATTGCTGTAATTCACAACATTATACGCATAAGCATGAATTATTTTCAGTTTTAAATTTATCCTAATATTTCTGTTTTTTTTTTTCTTAAAAACAATTAAATTTTATCATGACTCCTTCGTACATCTCTTAAGACTGTGTGATGTCAAATGTACATTAGTTTTGAATAGCTCTTGAGTATTTGTAGCTGACTAAATAAATTGCAAGTTTATTATAAATAATTTTTATTTCCATTTTGTAAATCATATTTTTCTCTTATTATTATTGTTAAAAGGTTTACAACGCTTATTTCCATTGTCGAGACTCATTTTTACCCTAAAATCATATCTTTGTAAGTTTTACGCAAAAGGTTGTTCACCGAAAATGAAATTTATGCTAGTCTTAGAACGGGAAATAAATTTCGCAAAAAAGAATATCTTTCATAAGAATTAATATGTCAAAGTTAAATATGTTAATTCAGTTAATTAATTAATCAATTAAAGTAATATATTTCTTTCTAATGAGCTATCTGCAGTATACAATACAAAATGCAATAAAAGTTGTGAAAATTATTAAAGGTATCGCGTTTTTTCTAGTTGTATTTTATAATTTTTATGAATTCAAAATGCAAAGTTTTCTCTTACACTAAGTTATTGAATTTCATCATTTATCAAATTAATCAAGAATTTCAAAATACAAAAGGTGATATTTGTCCCCATATTCTTAAAATTTTTAAAATTATTATGAAATATTTTTGAATTTCTTTCCGAAACCGTTTTTTTTTTACTTAAATATAAGCCAAGAAGAAAACAAGTAACATAACTCCAATTAGAGAGAATCAGACATGAAACACAATGAAGATAAAATTCGCATTGCAGGGAATTTTATCTTCATTTTTATTTTAATCGTAGCGGAGAAAACATTCGTTCACATTCAGATGCTACTAAAAATAAAATCATTTTTTTTTAAAAACTGAATAAAAATTAGGAATATTCGGAAGAGCTAAAAACAGCGCATTTGTGACAATAATGACAAAATAATGTTATTTTTAGGGAGTATACGGTATCTATTGTATTTGGAAGAGTACGAAATGAAAGAAAATTTTGAATTAATTTCTGTTATTAATGTTCTTTCTACCCAACGCATTTTGAAATTGTTACAGTATATTAATTTTCATGTTCTTTTTTATATTCTTAAAAATTAAGTATTAAGAGTTTTAGTTTAAGAACTAATGATTTTTATCTAAATTTACGAAATGAATATGTAACAAAAATATTATTAATTGTTTTAAGATAATAAGTAATATAACATTTAAGGATTTTCAAAATATAGGCCATAGTCATTAACTATAACGTTTAATATGATTACGTAGCACAACCTTTATTACTGCAGGTAAACTTACAGTATATCATATATTTAATAAGTAATTAAATTATCTTCGTAATAAGAATGCACTCTGAAGGAGAGATTAACATAAAAGAATTATTTAATAGGAAGGAAATTTCCTTTGAAAACAACTTTTCATCCAACTCTTAAATATTTACTTATGACAGCCAAAGAATGAACATTTGGAACTCAAGAATTTTGCAACTGGCCATTCAAAGGAGCAGATTAGAGATCAAAGATTTCAATTCTGATTACTTCTTAAGTCTTCTTTAAATGGGTTTCAGCACAGTATGAAAGGGGATGTGTAATGCAAAAGTAAGCTTTTGTAGTCACATGGATAAATAGTTTAATATTTGGTTCGGAACGATGTCACATTCGATGATGTTGACAGTTAAAATCATGGCATGGTACAACTCAGTATCTTTCAGGAAACGATCATCATAAGGGGACGACAGTGAGCGAAGACCACGCTTCATTAATAAAAATAATACTTTACAAATATTAAATATAGGTATGGACCATTAAATTAATGCAGAACTGAAACACACATATGAACTTTCACAGTGAATTCCAAAAAAAAAAAAACAAAAAAAAAAAAAAGAAAGGAAAGAGTTCATAGTTCCTTTTTGAAATTAAAATCTCTGATTATAAAAATAATTTTGAGAAATTAGAACCATCTTACCAATCAACAATTTCTTCCTCCGGCCTCTCGTTAAAGAAGTGGGGGAAATTTTCTTTCATCGTTCGTTGTCTATTTGTATGTTTCACTTCCTAGGGGTTACCCCTCAGTCCTTGGCAGGGAGAGTCTAGTGTTCATATGGCCTTGGAAGGGGGGAGGGGGTTCCCTCATTTTGAATGACCGTCTCTCTTGGTCAACGAACGTGTTTGCGGTCTTTGTGTAGCATTGCCGCTTTTCTCTCTCTTTCGCTGCGCAAAGCTGCAAGCTTCCTTGTTTTCATCGATACACTGTGGGGAGTCTGAAAAGTCCTCGTCGTCTTCATCACCCCCGTGATGGTTTCTCCACACCTTGAGCTGACTGACGTGAGCTGTGGTTGTGGAATTGGCCTTTCTGCCTTTCCTCCAGCTGAGTAACTCTGCAGTTGTCATTTGGGAGTACTTCTGTAACTATTAACGGTCCTCTGTACTTCGCTTGGGTTTTGGTAGGCTCTCCTGTTGGTTTTGCTGGACGTCGAATAACCACTATCTCTCCTGGCTCAAAGAGTACAGTCTGACACTTCTTGTCGTAATATTCCTTCATTTTTTGTTGCTTCTTTTCAATCACACCACGCGTTTCACTTTGGAGTTCTTTTGAGTCATTCCACATGTCAGCATCCTCATCTGCAATTTTTCGAAGTAGACCATTATTGAACCTCGGAGAATATCGATGTAACATTTCAAATGGAGTCTTATCAGTTGTATTGTTAACGGCATTGTTCAAATTTCTTTCTGTTTCTTTTATTTTCAAGTTCCAATCCTTGTGATTGGTATCCTCCATCGCTGTTGTTATAGTAGAGAGGATAGTTCTGTTAGCTCGTTCAACCATTCCATTTCCCATGGGATGTTGTGTAGAATTCAAGGTATGATTTATTCCATTATCGAGGCAATACTGTTCGAATTGACGCGACGTATAACATGAACCTCTGTCACTGATGATTCTATCAGGTAATCCGAATTCTATGACAAAATTTTCATGGTTTTTAATACGTTTTGAGAGGAAGTAATCTTAACAGGATAAAGTCGGGTGTATCTCGTAAAGTTGTCAATGATGACCAATAGATCTTGAATACCTAGAGAACTTTTCACAAATAGTCCCAGGTGATCTATATGTTTAAGTGAAAAAGGTCTTTTCCCGGCTTAATTGGGTGTAAAAATCCCTGCTGTTTACCTCCTGGAATCTTGTTAATTAAACATTCAAAGCACATAGATATATGTCTTCTTAAATATCGTTTCATGTATGGAAACCAGTACAACTTTTTTATCTTGTTCACTGTCCTATCAACTGAAAAATGTCTCATCAGATCATAAAATTTAACTGCTGTGCTTTTCCTCATACTTTTTGGAATTACTAGAGTAGTTTCTCCTTTCCCTTTTCCTTAACACTTTTGTATAATCTATTTCTTTTGAAAACATAGTTGCTTATCATCTGTTTTTCCTCGGTAGTTCTCTCATACTCTTCTTTTTTTAAAAATTTCTTTTAATTTTCTTAAATATTTGTCAGCATGTCGAATAATCAGAACTTGTTCATCTTCACTCAAAGTCGGATATACTTCAAAGTTTCTCTCAATGAGACTTGTCATAGTGTCGTTGGATTCCGAAACAGGAACTCTGCTCATTGCATCAACATAAGCCATTTTAACACCTGACCTGTGCTTAACTTCAAAGCTATATTCATGTATAAGAAGGGTCCATGGTGCAATTTGAGGATTACTTGACCTTTTCGCATTCATATAAATCAAAGTCTGACAATCGTAAGCAACTGTAAAGTTTATACCCAAAATAAACTGTCTGAGTCGCTCTAATGTCCACAGGATCGCCATTAATTCTAATTTACTTGAATGATATTTTCTTTCAGCCTCAGTAGTTTTCTTACTAACACAATAAACGAGATGCCACTTATCATCACTTCCAAGCTGCAGTAATATGCCAGCAATTCCATCCGCACTCACATCCGTGTGAACTTCAGTTTTTGCTTCCGGGTTGTAAAGGGCTAAGATGGGCTGTTTTACTAATTCGTTTTTCAATGTAATAAACGACTGTTCTTGCTCTTTTTCCCAACTTAAAATTTACATCTTTCTTTGTCAATTGAGTAAATGGGTTGGCCTTAAACGCGTAATTCCTAATGAGTCTTCTAAAAAAACCTGTTATTCCGAGAAAACGTCTAATTTCATGCAAATTTTTTGGTTGAGGAATTTAGATATTACTTCCACCTTCCTTGTTCCTGGTTTAATTCCATGTCTGTTAATAACAAAACCTAAATACTCCACTTTTGGTTTTGCAAATTCACATTTTGATAAATTTACAGTTAATTTGGCTGTTCGTAAGGCTTCAAATATTTTAATCAATTTCTCAATCATTTCTTGTCTCAATCGTTTCTTGGCCGGTACTAAAATATCATCAAGATAACATAAAACGTCTTTGTTACATAAGTTTCCTAATGCCTGGTACATTAATCTTTGAAATTCTGCAGGGTTGTTAGTTTAGCCAAATATCATTCATTCAAATTGTCCTTTTTCGTCTGGAGTAATAAAAATGGTTTTTAATTTTGTTTCTTCTGTTAAAGTTATTTGGAGGTAACCATGTGCTAAGTCTGATGTTGTAAATATATTGCACTTGTACAATTGTTCTAATAAGTCATCTATTTTTGGTAGGGGAAATTTATCTTTTATCGTCTGGCTATTTAAACGTCTATAATCAATGACTAAGCGATTTTCACCCGTCTTTTTCCGTACAAGTAGAACAGGGCTAGCATAAGGTGAACGTGTTTCTGAGACTATGCCATTTCCTTTCCATTCGCTTACGATATATTTAATAGCGGCTCTTTCGGCGGCATTTGTTTGATAGGGCTTCATACATACCAGCTTCGAGCCTTCAATTTACTTGATATCCATTTCCATTAGGTTTGTGCATCCTAACTATGATATATTTAATGCGAAACAATCTCTAAACTCATTCAATAAACGAATAATATCTTGTCGCTGTTGTTCCGTTAAGTTTTTATCAAATTTTGTTTGTTCCAAAGTTATTGGGCGTCGATTTATATTTACTTCATTTGAACTAACGCTGTAAAGTTCGGGTTGGTTATTATTAGCAACGTCAATATAATCTGAATTGATAAATGGATAATCTTTTGCGTAACCGATGTGTAACTTTTCGCCCACTCTAGCATAAGCAATGTAAGAAAGTTCTAGAAATGGACGACCAACTATTAGATCTACCGGTTGCGTTGATTCCGGACCGATTAGAACATAAATATCCTTTCCCACGACATCTTCTATCTGGAAATCTATTACCATCGCCCCTAAACTCTGGGAAACCGGTTTAACTGATTGCCGAAGGAAAATATATTAGTCTTGCAGGGAGAAATTTTCAACCTTAAGTTGGTTGCAACTGATTCTTTCAGTAAACAACTCGAGGATTCCGTATCGAGGAGGGCAGTGACCTCGTGATTATTTATGTGCTCAGTTCTCAAGTATCTGTTGGGTGAGGACGACTCCCGGTCACAAACGCTTAAAGTATTCGTTCTGGGCTGATTCTTATTTTTTGTGCAATATTTTTTGTGTGTCCCGATTCCCCACATAATGTGCAAGGAAAGGGACAATCTCTTAGGACGTGACCGAACTTGTTGCAAGCAAAACATCTCGGTTCTCCTCTATCGTTACCAGTTGCTTGATTAAAGGTTCTAGAGTTATCCATTCGTCTTGCAGAGCCTCCTCTTACATTAAATTTATGGTTCATTGGGTTTCTCTCTTCTAATTTATAAGAATGGAATCTGTTTCTGTTATAATTATTGGACCTTGGATTTGTTCGTGAATAATTTTTTGGATCATCACGATAGTTCGTAAATTGAAGATTTTTATTTTCATGTCCAGTTCTAACGCTTTCGTATTCATCTAATTTTTCAGCTAGTTCATTTGCTTTAATAAATTTTGGCCAAGAATCAATAAAATGTTCCCTCATAAAATTTGGGACCCGTTTTTTCAATTAAGGAATCGAAATCATTTACATTTAAGCCTGCTAACCATTCATTAAAGTAGTTACGTATTTCAAAAACAAAATCTGCCCATGTGTCTTTTGAATTTCTACCATGATTAATAAATTTTTGCCTAAACGTTTCGGCACTAAGTTTAAATCGCCTTAACAGTAAACTCTTAACGTGTCTGTAATCGTTCGCTTCTTCTTCTGATTCCCTGGCGATTAGTTGCGTGATTTCAAAGGGTAAGAATCCTAACAGGTGACTAACATAATCTTCTTCCTTAAGCCCAACTCTTTTGGCTTGCCTTTCGAATAAAATTAAAAATGAAGATATTTCACCATCTTTTAAATCAAATTTTTGAACCAGATTTCTTAATTCAAAAGGGCTCTTATTTATTTCTGCACCGTTAATATCACTATCAGCTCGCGTTTGGGATTCCCTTCTATTGATTTCCATTCTTAATTTTTCTAGTTCAAATTGTCTCACCTGGTCTCTTTCTAATCTCTGTTCTCTTTCAATCCTCTCTTCAATTATCCTCTCGAAACATCCTCTCGCGAAAACTTCTTCATAGCTCTCGCTATTAATTATGATAGCCCTTACTGTCACATTGGTAGCGTCCGAAGGGACACTTTCACCTAATTCAAGCGCAAGCTTGACTAAATCACTTTTAGGTTCTTTTGAGAGAAACGACATATTTAACACTATTTCAATACACTTCAAAATTATTCAAAATAAATCACTTCTTAGCACATGCATAAGGGTAAAAGAAAATTATTTACCTTCTTTTTTTTTTGTTCCTCGCAGTCCTTGTGGTTGTACCTCACTTCTGATTCTGTGGAGTGTCTTTTTCTTCTTTCCCCCCACTTCCCTTAATTATACTTTTTGTTAACTTAGTTAACAATCATTAGATTATGGTTCATAGTTGTCCTAAGACAAAAACACATCAGGTTGTATAACAACAATTTATTTACACTACTTACTACCGCTCGTTTACAACAGCTCTCGTAGATTCGGTCAGGTCCCTTCTGAGGGGTCGTATGAACTTCAAACACTCTTCCCTTTACAAAAAGAACGCCCTCTAGAGGCGGGTTTTTAAGCACGGAGATAACACTTTGAAGATTTGTCCGTGGTGTAAACTAGGAAGCGCTGATGAGCTGAACGTAATTGAATGTGCTATATTGAGAGCACATTCAATAACGTTCAGCTTATATATATATATATATATATATATATATATATATATATATATATATTAATGTTTTTATTCATATTATGTCAGTAATCTTTACAAGTGCTGGTTTATTGATTGCTATTATTACCTTTACAAGTTGATCTGTCGAATACTGAGTTTCCTGACTGTGCTATTAATCTTACAAGTACTGCTAATCTGTCCATGATTTGCTACCTGTGTTTCGTCTTGTGCTGAATATTTGTGAAAAAAGTATCATTTGCCGTTATGCTTCGTTTTGACTTCTTTTCGCTAGTACACACATGAGATATTTTTGTAACAATATTGAGAAAAATTAAATTAATAAATAATACGAAATTAATACAGTAAATAAAAGACGTGTGTTGAAATTAAAATATTTTATCATATACGTTAAGAGAATGAGAGCTCATTAATTCTATTTTGGGTTGCAAATAAATGTTTTCTCTTTTCTATTTATATCAAGTCTTAACATTTCTCACATCTTTTAAGAATCATAAGCTCTCTTTACCCAAGTTTATTTATGCAAACTGTGATCATCATTTTCTAACTTTTGTTCCATCAAAATTATATTTTTCTTATTTTATTTTTCGAACTTTCCATTGTATCAAAATGAAAAATGATAATCATTGTAATAAGGAATAATAAGCTTTCGAAACATCTTTCTCGCTTAATATTTCCCCCTGATTTTAAATTACGATTGTCAAGGAGAGAATACCGGTATAAATTTAGAGCCTATAAGAATCAAAATCGTTAGCAAAATCAGGAAAATTTATTTTTGATTACAAAAAAGACACAATCTTCTCATTAAGTGCAACAAGACGTCATTCTTTAGATATAAAGTATTTATTTCATTTTTAAGACTCTAGCTTAGTTTTTCTCATTATTTTATGCAGATTGGCAGATTACTGATTCGGATTAATTCAGAAAATCAGAAAGGAAGGAAAATAAATTTTTCATGGAAAGTTTTGGCATCTATCCAAGTAATAAGTAATTTAATATCAGCAAATGTCGAATAATAGTGATTAAGAATTTATAAAAATTATCAATCCCACTGACTCTCATAAATTTTGTGATTTGCAGAAAGGTTCCAGTGTCTATACCTTTTCTGAAAATAAATATCTTTGATTTTCTTTAAGATAAGTTTTAGTATTATTAGAAATATTATGTTAATGATTTAATTCGTTTTTAGTACGGCCTACAACTCAGAGACTAGATTAAAAATAATTCAATAAACGAATTAAATTGTCTTAATTGTAAAGAAATTAAGATTAGAATTCTCATATTTGGGATTCCGGATTCTTAAATTTAGCTTTCACACTTGCCTTTTCCTATTTATATTATCTGTTGCCAATATAAACTTTAATTTATATAGAAAAATATAATTTATTCCAAAATTTCATTTGATAGTAAAAAGAAAACCTTCATTTGGTAGTATCTTATTATTTGAATATTACAAATAAAATATGGTTGAATCTCAGTTTATTGTATGTAACTGAAAGAGTAATTAAACCTATTAAGGGATTACTATACATCTTACAAGAAGTCACACTTCATGAGAATGTTAGCCGAATATTAAATTTTACGCCTATTTGAACTTTATTAAATTATATTAAAATAAAACTTCGACTACTCCTTAAAACGGCGTCTGTCATCTTATGATAAAATGAAAGCTACTTATGATTAGGATTCAAAGGATGTACTGCAAAAATAAGAAATGATAAATAACTGATTATTATTCTATCATATATATAATTTTTATATATTATACCAAAATCTAATAATGTTTTCTAATTAAAATTATTTGGTCTTAGAACAGTGGAAGAAAGTTCTGCAATATCAATGTATATATGACAATTTTTAGGAATGGAGGATATCACAAACCTTAAAAAAATTAATTTATAGTTCTAAAATTCCTATAACCTCATATTTGCCTCAATTATTCAAATACGTGAGATATTCAAGATTTATGTTTGTAGTGTCACATAAGAAAATTTATTTATTATTCAAAAGTATTTTTCAACTGAAAAAATCTAACTTCCAATTAAATTAAATGTAATAAAATATTATTGTAATAATATACTATTTAGTTAATTGTCTTTAATCATTAAGAAAAATTTCGATTAATATCTTTCGAATATTGTGATAAAAATTATTGTATTTAAAATCCAGTAATACTGCTTAAGGGTGAGTATGACTTCATGTTGATATTTTCAAATGTTAGATATATTAAGCAATAAATTAAATTTAAGGGCAATCATTGATGCAAAACTTTTCGACAAATAAATGGATGCTAACATGTGAAGTAAATTATTGATCTACTGAAAAGAAATAACACAACTAAAGTTTCCTCTTAAATATCCGGTTGAAACGAGGAACTGAAATATTATTAAATAAATAGAAATCTCAGTGACTGTCAGTAAATAAACATTCTTGAAAATAGAGAAATTTTTTTGCAAACAACAATGAATGGAATTATTATTGGAATTTAGATTCGTTTTCTATGTCAATTCGTCTTCTGAAATAAATTGAATTTTGTATAGAATAGGAACTGCAAAATAAATATATTTCCTCTTCACAAACCCCGATTCACTGTAGAGCCAAGCCGTCGTTTTTTATCATCAATTATTAAAATTGAGAAATATTTCAATCCTTTGTGAAATGCATATTGCTAAAGGACAGAGATTTTTCCAGAGAATCAATGCATATTATTTTTCTTCTATATTTCATAAATATTTATCCCTTATTTTTTATAAGAGAAATTTTACATGCAAAAACAAGCATTTCAAAATAAATTTATATTTTGAGAAAATTTGAAGAAATTCAGTTATTAAATATATTTGTTTGAGTTTTGAAGAAAAAATGAAAGATATTTTAAATTATTTATTATTCATATCTAATATTCACTGCCTTTTTCTTAAGTTTTATTTTGTTCCCACTCATTTAACATATTATTTATAAATTTTAATCTTGTCGTTCAAAGAACAAAAGTTAGACTCGCTCTATGAGTAATGATAAAGTAATTAATTCATGATCGTAAGTACCCTTTATGAAAAACTCTTATACACAAAAATAGTCACCATTATGATTTTAGCAAAATTAATATATATTTTTCCAAAAATAATGCAATATTATTAAGCTTCAAGAAAATGAATTAGTTAGCGAGTGTTTATGAATTAACGAGAAAACTGTATATAACTTTTGCTTTGTAAAATTCACAGAAGTATTAAAATCAGAGCAGATTTAATTTAAAACCTGTGCATTTTTCATTTTATTTCCATGGAATATTATTGATTGCTTATGAGTTCACCATAAAGAAGATCAACATTAAAAACAATTTGTACAAGGAAATATTAAAAGTTTTATCCTACGAAAAATGATCAAATATATAATTTCTTTTTCTGTCATTTATTAAATTATTTTTTTAGGAAATTCATTGAATTTTGTTTCCATAAATTTAAAAAACTTTTATGTTTGCTACAACAATTTTTTAGTGTATAGATTAAATACATGAAGTAATTTAAGTAAATTTCAATAAAAGTTTTGTAAAACTTACATACAAAATTACATTTACAACTAAGAAAATAAATTTTTTCTTTAATATTTTATTACATTGATATCAAAAATCTGGAATTGGTAGAGAATATAACTTATTAAAATTATTCAGGTTTATTTATCAACAATTTTCTGATATATTTTAGCTTTTCTTAAAGATTTTAGTCTGTTTTTAATAAAATACTGCATGTCCGAAAATGACTGAGATATGTTTAAAAAATGAATTTAAAAACGATGGAGTAATTCAGAAATATTTCGTTCACTGAATTCTACTTGAGAAATCAAGGAATTTTATCTCAGTAGTTTTCAAAGTCAGTTTCCAAGCTCACCAACAGAGGTGATGCTCCTGAAACGGAAGACAAAACAAAAGCAGAAAACTAGTACGAACATGTTTCAATTACTGTTGCAAAAAATAAACAACAATATTTTTAAAATAACCTCCATTTGTACCAACAACATAGCACAGTGTGAAAAAAATCTGACGGATACCCGTTCAAACAGTTAATATGATACTATCTCACGTACAGCAGGTATGTATTGTTTCAGCCACGCAATTGTATATGCACTTTTCCAAAATACTTGGTTCTTCAGATACCCTAAAAAAAAAAGTTTAATGAAATTAAATCTGATGAATGGGAGGCTATGCCATGAACTTTCGATTATGCATTTTGAATCGATACGAATTCCCGTAAAATGCTTAGATATAATGCATCAATAACTGTTTGGTATCCAAAAAAATATGTTAATTATAGTTATTTGTATGATTTCGCTGCCAAAATTATAACTTTTGTGGTACACGCAGATAACGCTGTTGAGGAAAATATATGCATCGATGGAGAGCCAAATATTTCTAACATCGAATTTGTCTGCATCCAGATACTGCGGAATAGCATTTGAGAACGTATCGTATACATTAAGGTCAGGAACATTCAAAGGTTGGCTAGTCCAAATCTTGAACGGAAACGTGAAAAGATCGTAGTGTATGATACGTTACTGAGTCATTCGTCATAGTCCATTCTAAGCTGCAATTTCGAGAATGGAAACTCATTTGTTTGTTGAATACCGTGCTGAATGATTTAAAATGCTTATACTGATACTTAACATGATGAACAGTATTTCAACAGAAGAGGTAAAATTCGAAAAATTAAAAATGTTGTAATAGTTTTTATTAAACAAATAAAGTTATGAGTCACAAACCACTGTACATCTTAAATTGTAACTATTAAAACTTGTTAAAAAGTCAGTTTATCTGGCCAACACCTAAATATTTTTAATCTTATGCACCTTATAATATTTGCACACCTAATATGAGGGAAAAAAACGTGTCATGGGCACCACGCTTACTTTAGTTATCAAAATGTAGGGTAATTACAATTTTCTTTTTCTTACGTCTGAGAAGCTCGACATGGCTCTCTCATTGAAGTATAACGCTTTGTTTGATGCTGTTTTTCAAGAATGATGACTGTGAGTCATAATTCTGAAAAAATTCTAGAAACGTGTTTGAAAACGAGGCTATGATCCGACTCTTTGCAACAATCAGCAGAAGATGATAAATAAATTCGAAGATACAAGTCGCATTTGAAGTAAAATCTGACAAAGAGAGGAAACCAATTACTTCTACATTAGTAGAGGATGTGGCCATGGCAATGCATTAAGGGACGGGCATTGGTGTTCAAAAGGACAGCGCACGAAAATCGCCCAATCGTTAAAGATCTCTAAGAGCTTGGTATGTGAGATTTTAAAACATCATGCATTGATATCCATTCAAAAGTACTTATGTTCCAATCTTGCCTCAGGACTGATCTTCCAGTGAGACGCACTTTTGGCCTTGAATATCTGATAAACATGGATGGGGACAATGAAAGATAGAAACATTTTTGGACAGACGAAATTCATTTCCAAACCCATGAATATATTAATACTCATAATTACAGAACAAGCAACGGAGATCTATCAGCTCCTTTTCGTTTTCTAAAAGTTACTATGTGGAGCGAGGCCTTACAGAATTGTTTATTGAAGTGTCATTATCTTTCAAAGCAGATAGGTTCTGCGTGTCTTGTTACGTGGACCATCAATTATGTGTGCTTTTGATTTATTTCGCTTAAATTCGTCAATATGACATTTTAGTGGAACACATGTGTGGGTGTAACACAATTTCCATGCAAGATTACTCTATTGCGCACGTAGCAAATCTTGATAAAAGGCTCCTAAGCTTGAATTTAAAAAATGATGTAATTATCCGCAATCTATTTCTAGCAAATGTTCTAAGAAGATCACCTGATTTTAACCATTGCGATTTCTGGATATGGGGTCATGTAAATCATGTTGCTTTCTCTCTCTTTCTGTGGTCCGATTTCAAAAGTTGATGAATTGAAGACACTCATTGCGCAACATATTCACAATATCAGCACAGATTCACACTAATCTGTTGGGAAGGATACTGGCTCTCGGTTTGAAGTGGTAAAAAAGGTGGGCATCGCATTCAATATTCATTGAGTCTCAAGACTGATTAAACATTTCGCTACCGGAGGGATAAAAAAGAAGTGCTTCTCTGGGCCCGCGGCTTTTTACCGCGGAGCGTTACGCTGTGCCCAAACAATTTTAGATACTAAGCCTAATTCGTGAAAAAAAAATTTCCAAAATCAGCTATTTAATAAAATATTTTGGTATTTACATATGTTATTTAAAATGCATTAAACGTAATATATACAAAGGAAAAAAGATTTAATCGTAAATTGAATGTTTTATACATAAAATTACATAAAAATCATACTTTTAAGAAAATACAAAATATATTTACATATGTTACATAAATTTCATGGTGTAATGATGTACCATTATATGGAATATATAGATATACAAGATAAATCTTATTTTGCTGTATGGTATATTTATAAAAAAAACTCAATGCATAGTACAACTTCACATGTCTTACACATATTTTGACGCTTCACGCAAGATTTTGAGCAAAGGGCACATCTTACTCCTTTTTTTTTACTTTAATGTCTATGTACAGATTTAGATTAGTTTCGCTAACAATTCTGTCAGATTCATTTATTATTTCGAAAATCTCAGTATCTGATAAATGCTTTCTTTTCGTCATGACTGTAGCTACAAATAAAAACCGACCTAATGAAACGAACAGCTAGAGCATCTGCTACCAAAAGCCCTAACCCCCATAAAGGGTCATAAATTCTCCTTCGAACTTCTAAGAAGCAAGCAAGAAAGAAAAAAGTAAACCGAAAGCAAGTACACCCTTAAATTATGTCATTACATTTAACGAGCCGCGCTGCAGCACGTGCTTTTAACAATTACTCCTCCAACTCCTGGTAGTCAGAAGTGAAATCCAAGCCCATATCTCCAAGTTCAACACTCCAAATAACCTATCTATATAGATTAATGCCATATAGTAACATTAAAAAAATCAAATAAAACGTTCTCATCGAGCGTATCTCTATTGATAAGCTGGGCCGTAGAAGACACTCACGGAGCGTATCCCACGTGATACGCACCACACAGGAGAGCCAACACGAGCCTTTTACCTGTGATACACTGGGAGCGAATGGGTTAAAGATGATTTCATTGTTTCTTTCTATCCAATTTTCATTCATTTGACATCAGACAATTAAAAACGTATTTCATGGCTGCTGATTTTCGGAATTTGTCCTCAGGACAAATAAACTTGCTTTAGTTCCCCCATTCAATGTACTATAACCGTTTTGGGGTGCATGAACTCTTAATTCAAGGCGCCACCACTACCAGAGACTGAGAAGTCATTGTTCTATTTCTGGGTCGCAATAGTTTAGTGCTCACGAGTTCACGACTGGCATTGTTTCAGTTGAGTCGTTAGTTCCAGCCTTAAAGTCACTAAAGATCTGACATGTAGGAGAGATGATACACATTAAACCTATCTGAGATATAATTCCTCCCTTTGGTGCATTGTGGAAGTTCAGAGAAGGAAGTTCTAATTCAAGTGCCATCCTCAAAATGGTTCAAAGGTCACTTAACAACCTTTTAACATTTTTAACCTTTAACATTTTTTCATTGTATGGTAAACTTCTGTTTACCATACAATGAAAAAATTTATTTCAGTGTAAAATTAAATAAAAATTTACATTTTTACTATTACATTTGTGAAATAATAAATAATATGAAATCATTTTTGAGGAATAATATTTAATAATTTATATTTGGAATATATTTAGTGATTAAGTAAGTAAAGTTAGTTTCTTCATATATATTCAAATCATATTAAGATTAGATAATTAAACATTTAAACGAAAAATCCTCTTCTAAGCAAATTTTCAATGTTTCTAGATTTTTTTTTTAAATTTATAATCCTTTTTTATTTTGAATTGAAGTTAAGGATATGTATTATTTAATGCAAAGAAGGTGTGTTATTACTATGCATTTCTGACGCAGTGTAATTTTTAAATACAACTAAATCATATGAGGTTTCTTTAGATATGAAAGCTAGAATGTATATATGCTTATTATTTATTTTTCGTGTTCCTGGGAGCTTATATGGACATTTTTCAACTTTGAAAGTTTTTTGGTATTACTTAAATTTACTTATTATTATTTAATTTTATATTATGGGTACATTTCAGCAGAGTGTTTTTAAACTTAATTTTGATTTGTGAAGAATTTATGTACCAAAACTTTTCCCCATCCTTCCATTACTCAGTCTTAACTACTACTCTTTCTTTTCTACTATTATACACACATTCATTCTAAGCAACACAAAGAGTGATTAATACCTCATATTGTTTCTATTGTCGTAACGTTACCACATTTATCCCGGTAAAAGGAATATGATATTACTTATTCATTTTGAAAAACTGTTTGGAATATGTTGTACATCATCGTAATAAATGGATGATCATATAGAAATGATGTAATAGGTAAGATAAAGTAGAAATATAGTTTCGGAAAGTAAAGCAATAATTTATTGATTGGATAGTACAGATATCATCAAAGAACTATAAAGGATCTTCAAATAATTTTAAAAAATTTTGAAGAAATTAAAGGACACAGAAAAAGAAAAGAAATTCAAAATTGTTAAGGAAAATTAAAATACTTGACAATCATATATGACTGATCACATACATGAGAAGAATATTTGTGTGTTACTTAAAATGATTTTTAAGAGAAGAAAATAGAAGATCAGTAAAAGAAAAAATATTCATTTCATGTAAAGAAAATATATATACTACAACAAACTGATTTCTTAATTAGCGTTTTGAGTGTTCTTATAAAAAGTCAACAATTTTTCTTCTTGTCCCTATCCCTCTAAGACATACACTCGTTGTAATATATACTTCAAAACGCTTATGCCGAGAAAAATAAAGGGAAAAAATATTATGGATAATAATACTATATAAAAGAGAATTTAAAATTAATTCCACGACTATTATACAAAATAATAAATCATTTTGACCTAAAAGTAAACATTATGTTATTCTACGAAATTAAGTTCCTTTACCTTAAGAACTATTTATGGAAAACGTCCTTGAACCTATAATTCCTATTTAAAGTAAATGTTATTTTTGAAATTTTTAATTTTTTACCTCATATTACATTTAAATATTTTGTACAACATGAGTTATGAAAACTTAAATTATTTCCAACAGTTTGAGTTTAAAATAAGTTCAGCTTTAATTCGCAGAAATTATACCTAATGCTAACAGAAATAGAAACTTTTAAAATTATTTCAAAATATCTCAAACATTTCAATCACTTCTTATTAATTAAAAAGGAACTGTTTTTTATAATGACATGAAAAGGTAATGTTTGAAGAAAACAGCGTGTAACACATCAAATATTATCTGTTATTTGTGTGTTTCTTATGAAGATAGTTAATGTTTTTCAAAATGTGTATCTACGGAAATTGGGAAAATTATTATGAAGATCCCAAACTACAGTAATTATATATAGTTCTTTTTTAATCTGAGAATTACTATAAAACAAAATATGAACAAAACATTAATTAGAAAGATTATTCTGCTATACAATCACGCTTCAGAAATTTATTACTTTCAAATTTAGAAGTAACTAGAGAATTTCCTTTGAAACAAATACCTTTGAAAGTTTATGAAGAAACAAACTCATCCGTCTTATAGCATATTTTCTCACATAAATTTTCTAGTAAAAAATAATGTGGAATGTTTGGAGGAAAAGAAATACATATTGGGGGTAATACTACTTAAATTTGTTTTCTAAAAATTAAAAAAAAAATGATAATCTAATGAAACAACAATCTTCAAAATGCAGCATGGAAAAGAATTAATTCATAATACAATCAAATTACTTGCATTGAATTTCAAGATGCGTGTCTTATTTTTATGAACTCTAAGAACAAGTTATTGTCTGCCAACTAAAATCTGGAGCGTTCCTTCAGGTTCCTGATCTGCTTTGTAGATTTGAATAATAGTTAGAAGGCATGGTCAGAAAAGTTTACAAAGAAGAAATGAAATAATTAAGACACTTTTAGCATCGCAACTATATTTATTAAAAAAATTTCTCCTGTTATGGATATTAAATGATTGCTAAAAACGGAACAATTTAATATTTTTCTTTCTGATAATGTGATTAATTCCCATTCTCCTCCAAATTTTATTAGTTCTTCTAATATTCTCTCAATCACATGAAATCCTCAAATAATAAATATAATGCTAATAAAAACATCATTCAATATTTTATACTTATTGAATTAGACATTTTTATATTTCTTTGAATTCAGTTTAACTTCTGTTCGTAATCAAAAAAAAAAAAAAATCTGGTTACCATTACAATATACTTAAAATTCCTTTTTCACTCACTTTTTATTTCCATTTAGAAGGCATGATTAATTTATTTTACATCCTTTTTTTTTTTTTAATATTAAAGGGAGTACAAAGTTAAAATTCACATATAGAAATTATATTACATGATTCCTATGTTATAAAAAAATGTTTATTCTTTTGATTCCCTTGAGAAGAAAAAGGATCAATAATTCTATATATGCATTACTGCTACATGTTTTGAAAAAGAAAGGAAAATATTTCAGCAATTCTGAAAAATAAATTCCTTTTACTCAGTATAAAGTTGAAAAAATTTCTTATCTTTCCATTGTAAGTAATATATTTTTTAATTTTTTTTTAAATATTCATGAATATTATATTATGAATAATCTAGCATTTTATAGGTAAACAAGTATAAATATTTACCTCTCTCTCTATTTATATATATATATATATATTATATGTATGTCCCCTCTCATATATTATATCTCCAACTATATATCTTTCTATGTATATTATCTATATATATGTATTATCTATATGTATATGTAACATATATATATGCATATAGTATATTATGGGTTATTATGTATATTATTATATATCATTATATTATTGGTATGGCTCTATATACATATACTTATATGTATATTTTGTATATTATATGTATATATATATATATATGTATATTATATATATATACTATATGTATATATTTATATACATCAGGCAAGTTGCTCTTTTTAGCCAGACAAAATTTCGCCTCAGAATGTTATTGAAACAGCTTTACTATTTTGGTGCGTAAAAGATGAATTGATTAATCCTGGGGTCAATCACCAAAAAATTATAGAAAGTTTCCATCAGATTCATTCAGTGTAAAAGTCCGTTGAGAAGGGAAGGAATAAGCAGGAGGATTAAAGACAGGATAGAGAGAGTACATGCGTTTTCTTTTTCCAGGTCAGAGTGAGGTTTATTTTAGAGAATAGTCGATTGGATTCAAGGATTATCAATATTACATTGTAAAACTATTTTAAATCATAATGCATGTTATTTATAAATGTTTTTCTTAATATAAAAATTTATTGTAACAAAATTTGAAACAAAATTCATATAAATAACTTATATTTAATTTTGTTAATTTTTGATGTTTAACTTTAAATATATCTTCATAAAGTCGTAAAATGTTGTCTGAAAATTTGGTCAGATATCTTAATACCTATAAACCTTTAAGAGTTTATTGGCAGCAAATAATTGTCTCCAAATAGTTTGAAGGACTTAAAAAGTCGTTATAATTTTCATCTCAGTTCAGGCTTTATCTCAATGATGGAAGAAGAATAAAAGAAAAGAATTTAAAACCAATCATTTTTAAATTATTTTATTCGTTCCGTTCTTTACTAGAAATTATTTTGCCTGCTGTGTATCTGATATGATTACATGCCATATGAACTTGAATTTAATGTAGACTGAATTTTGATTCAGTCTCTCTAGCATATATATTTCCATTCTATAAAATACTCTAGGAAATATTCTACTTTCTTATTCATCATATGGAAAAATATCTTAAATTTTAATGCATCTTTACTTGCCTTTATGTATATGTATATGCTAAGATTCTAATTTGGATTAAATTTCAATAATCCATTTTTTTGGCATTCTTTCAAAACCAACAAATTTAATTTCATCGCATTGATTGATCAATGCTCTAAGAACTGCAGCTACTTATTATGTTCATTTATACAAATAATGATAAGATTAATAAGTTATAAGCTTTTTTTTCCGGAACATATCAATATAATTAAAATTATTATTTTATATTAATTATGTATTATGCTATATGGTATAAAATTGTCCGTTTTAGAAATTAAAAATAAGAAATCTGTGGCAACCATTCCAAAAATATTTTTCTAATAATTTGAATAATTACTTTCATTTTCAAAAGCACTTACTTTCACAAAATTGCTCAGAAGTTTCTCTTTATTTTTAACGATGTTTCTTTATTTATCAAAATTTTTAAATAAAGTATCTTAATGTCTTCTATGTAATAAGAAAAAGAAAGAAAAATGAATTAAATTATTATTTTTATTTTTCAGAAAAAGATATCTGCCATTTCCTTTTGTTCAATTAATAAAAATAATATAACGAAATTATCTATATATTAGAGTAATTCATTTATTCTAATCTTTATCCCGAAAAAAAATATTCCGCATGATTAGAAATGTATCAGGAATTAAGAAAAAACATTTCTTAATATATATATATTTATTTACTGAAGATACGGTTAAAACACGCACTTGTTTGATGTAGAAAAAATGATAAATATCATTTATTTGCCCTATTTAATTACTCATTTTGTACGAAATTAATAGTAATTTTAATCATATGACTGAAATAAAATTGAATTTCTTAAATATGATGCGTCAACATTCATAAACAAGAAATAAATGCTAACTCTTTTATGTGCAATGATAGCAAAAAATAATATTTTAGAAATGTAATGATTCTTCTTAAAAATGCATTTTCTTTATTTTTCTCCAACACAGTGTATTTTTGCATAACATTTGAAATTATTTACAGAAAGTGACGTAGCAAATTATTTTCCAGTTGCTTGTGTGTTGCTAATTAAATAATATTGTGGCGAAAAGCGCCGAAGATGGCGCAAGAGCCATCAGCAAAAAGCACACTAGATGGCACTCTTCCACTTTTTGTGATTTGTGAATCACTTACATATTTACCACTGAACCACTGCTACAAAGTCAGTAGTGGTAGCCTTATATTAGGAAGATATTTAATGTTGCAATAGATATTTTGTGAGACAATGCAACATGTGCTATGTTTGCATCTAGTATCTATATTTATAATAAGTTGCTCTTTAATTGAAAGTAAATGAAGTAGTGAAATAAGATGCGCAAAAAATGTAACTAAATGCTGTGAATTAAATGAAGTAGCAAATATTAAATCATTTTGCATTTTGAAATAATTTGAAAGTAAATTTATTGCGTATTATTGCTCTTCAGAAGCCATAAGAGCAATTGTTTTTTAATTAAAAAAATTATGTAAGTGATTATTAGAAATTAATGGATTCTGTCTAATCAAAAATACAGCTAAAAATAGACAGAAACTATTCAAAACGATTGAAAAAAATAAGATCTTTTCAGAGAAATTAATTTTGATTTTTAATTCAAATTCTACTGTTCTGCCAATCTGAATTCAGTAATGGCATGAATAGCAGAAATCATTTTCGTTAATAGGAGATAAAATTATTTGGAGAATCACTGATATTCAAAATAACACTTCATTTGTTAAAGCCAAATTACTTTTTATGGCTTATCTCATATTAAATATTTAAATAAGTATAATTTATGCAATTAGTACTATTTTCTGTTGACATGAGATTACAGGAAAGAAATATATATAAGAATAATATACACATCTTTAAATTATTTTTTTAATATACCTTTCGAACTAAAACATCTGAATATCAAATTCTAAAGATTTATCAAAAACACTTTTAGTAGCTGTAAGCAAAAAACTGGAAACTTGGCTATCAGCGGAAATAATCTGTGATATAGTCTTCCAGTTTTCCTTTCTTGTTTCAAGAAAAACTGTTTTAATCTAAAACAAAATGGATTGCAGAGGTTCAGAAAGTCGGAAGAAATAGTTGAGTTTCATAGATAGTACAGTTTCTCGATATAAAAGAACGAGTAGAAAGCGTATGTATTTGAAACATGGAACAAAAACAAATTTCCAGAAGAGTAACTGTACGCCCTGTGAATTAGGATAAAGAGAAAGATGGAGCAAAATTGAAAAATATGAGTATAAACTTTCAATGCGAATGAAATCAAATAGAAAACGTCTAGGATATTTTTTGTGCCTTGCTTCTCTATTTTAATCTGTATCTTGTTCGGAAGAACAACATGTGAAAGATGAAAAACCACTTCCTTAAAAGCCTTCTCTACGTAGATTGTCATGCAGTAGATTATATTGGTATCAAAATTCTGAAATAATTTTCTACGCTAGTGACGTAAATATACAGATTTTTAAGTTTCCATGTCTACAATATTTCGTACTTTACATAAGTAATGCTTTTATTTATTTAATTTTTTTTCAGTTTAGAGTAAAACGTTTAGTGATGTTGCAAAGAAAAATGTGATCTTCATTGTATTGCTATAAAATATAATAATACAACTATATAATATTTTGTCAGCTGCATAAATTACTATTAAGTTTATGGGACTATTATGTAGCTTCAGAATATTTAGGGTTTCTACGTTATATGTAGTTTCTGTTAATTAATATAAATTAAAATGGAAAATATTTTGAATAAATTTGTATTTCTTTGATATGAATATGTGGTGTGAGCAAGAAAGCGATGAGAATATTTTATTCGAGTTATAAGTTCAAATCGAATTAAGAAACTCTAAAAAAGTATAGGCTTATAACTTCTTCATAACTTATTTAACTCCAATAACGTTTTGGTATTATTTCCTTTAACTGGTTGTGCCATTTTAGTTGACATTTTAAACAGCCTCAATAAAAAGAACAGAATATAAGTGATGATAACTAAGTTATTTTATTCAGATAAATAACTTAGTTAAAGTTCAGCCCTAATTCTAAGTTCTAAATCTTCTTGGTTAAAGCTGACCGTGTTTTAGAATAATGCAACCCTTCGGATTCGAATATTCGGGTAAGTGTGAAATTTCTTATTTTAGTAAACTTTGTAGTTAAAAGCATCGAGAGACAGTAAACTGGTAAGAATTTCTCTTAAATACTTTAAATAAGTAAATAATTTGAGGATTATCTTGACTATTTAAATTAATCGGAATAATTTGAGCTTAGTCTTAAGGTATATATCTACCCAAAAATCACCGTTGTCGTGAAAAGTTTCATATATTTATGATTTCAAAAATAGTTTGCATTTGTTTCTAAGGTAGTTAAAAACAAAGTTTTAACCAGATTTTAAGCCGAAAGTTCAATAATTTTACCACATTGTTCTGTACATCTCTATGTATGATGGGAACCTCACACTTAGCTTTAAGTATATAACTATTTACTTCGGAGCTGTTTTTATTTTAAAAAAAGTGATGTATTTTTCCTTTTTTTGAAAAATTATGTTGTGTTTATAAGTTTTGGTATAATTCAGTAAATTGCGTAAGATAACTGCCTTTTTCGCTTCATAACACAAATATATGTATATTAAATATATCGTTCAAACAAAAAGTAAAATATATAAATTAGATTTTGTTATATGAACTTGATAGTATATGTCAATTTTTACTAAATTTTAGCCAGGTATGGCCAAAATTAGAAAAATTAAAAAAGGTTCTGAAAATTGATTTTAAATTTACTTTTTTGAATTAACTAAAAACATAAGTTTTACACAAAAAAACCCTCTTTTTTTTCTTCGGAAAAAAGTGCTCCGTAGGTAGGCACATACTTTTATTTGTAATTGAGGATGAAGGAAGAGATTAGAAATAGAGAAATGTGTGCTATAAACTAAGTATTTATCTATAATCAACCAATCATGTTCAAATCCTTAATAGACTTATAGTTAAGATCCAATTCACTAATCCCATGCAAATCTTGCCTGACTGTGATCCAATAACTCCTTACACTTGTTAATGCAATCCTTTTTCTTTCCTTTATAACTTCCATTTAATCTCTACCTTACTTCAGTATTATATTCATCGCTACTTATAAATGTAAATCCTCAAATATATTCCCGACACTTCAATAGTGCTAATCTTGCCTTGGAATTCCTCCATCAGTTCTTTCTAAAATTTCTGTTTTGATATACAGCAGTGTTTTTGTCTACAATAATGATTATTCATTCTTCGGGCTGGTCTAATATGTTTATTTACTCCTGGAGTTTTATTATTCGCTCCTATTTTCATATACTAATTTATCATTTGTTGACATGAATCTCTTCGAAACCTCTTTAGATACTTCTATGCAGAGATCATTTCTTCATGTTTGATCTTCACTTGCGTTTCGATTATGCGAATTATATAATTCTATTCCCTCTTCTAAATTTGATTCCGATAAGTAAAATAATCATATCTATGCATAGTACTCACTTAACTCGACACTAAAATTTGTAATGTATAATAATGCTTTATCACACATGCATGATACAATAATCAATGTGAAATACGAGGATCAAATGCTTTTCACTTTGAATTTTTTTTTGTCGTACTGTGTTTTTTTGCTTTTTTTTCTTAACCATTTTCGGGCAGTTAAATGTATTGGGCTCTATTTTATTGCATTCAGAAAACGCATACTACTTTCTTGCAAAAATAAATATGTTCAATATTTCTTCAGTAAATTTCTATCATTAGCGTTACTTCTTTAATAACAATATTTTTAAAATTATTAATGATGAAATATGTTTCTTTAGGTGCAGGTAATTCTTCGCTTAAGTTTTTGAATCTTCTATTAGATTTTTCACTAAATTAAGTCATTAAAAATAAAAATAAAAAAAAAATGTTTAAAAAATGCTTCAAACAATAGAAAAATCAATTGATTGCACTAGACATTTTTTAAAAATGTTACAACAAAATCTGAAATTAGAAATTAACTATAAGTGTAATATAATTTCATGAATATATATATATATATATATATATATTTATAAAATCTAGAAATACACACATATACAAATTAGATAAGCAATTTAAAACATGTATTCAATAAATTAATATAAATATTTATTTAAAATACCTACAACGATACAGAAAGTATTTTCTTATTTTCTTCAGCTGTATAAATATAAACGATATAACGTAAAAGAAAAGTCAAACTCACATCACTTAACACGAAATGACCAAATTTGCTTAGTTTGCGTTTGAAGAGGAAAAAATTCCCATAAATTTATTTAATCAGCTAAACGATTCCATTTCCTTTACATAAAATTACGGCAATTAAATAACGAGGCTAACGCTGCTACAGGTGTACGCAAGCGCCAAATGCCAGCGACAGACAGTTGTTTAGCGTGAAGCTTTCCCTTGCATATGCAGTTTCTCTCGTTTCTATTTACAAATCCATAAGGCCGTAGCCTTCGTCCTCATAGGAAGACCGCGTTTGCCAAGTGGTCATTGTTTCGGATTCGTGAACGGCTGCTAAAGTGACCGTTCAGTCGTAGGTTCGAGCCTTGGCTGCCAAAGACCCGCAGTGCAGCAAGGGCTGATAGACGTTAATTCTGTAGGTGTCCAAAGACCTCCTGTGGCGTGGTGTGGATGTTAGGAGAGGGGGTGCCAGTTCAGGTTTCGTCCTGGTGAATTGATCGAAGCTCAAAATCCCGAGGTCCGTCGTTAATAGCCCACGTGATGCTTGTAGTGCGACGTTAATAAAATCTAAACTAAACTAAAAACTCGTCCGCATTGGAGCAATTTCTTTAGTTTCTCCGGAAAATTCATATGTGTAACAGTAGAGCAACGAATTGTAAGATTTCACATGAAACTTTGAAACCCGCTACTGAAATTTAAAATTTATTGAAAGCAGTGTATGATAAAGAATATTTATCGCGTACACTGGATTTTGAGTGGTTTAAGAGTTTTCAAGATGGCCAAAAAAATGCTATAGATGATTCAGCCCGAGTCAAAAATAGATTGTATTATCGATTCGAATCGAAAAAATTGGAAATCTTTTCCTGTTGGAAGACGTTTTCCTGTACTTAAAGTTCAGCCAAAAAAAATCGCCAAGTTTGGTGCCAATTTTTGAAATCGGGCCAAGTGGTTGAAATAAACTGCATTATTAAAGAAAATATTAGTTAAAACTTGTCGCAAATGTCTAAATATTGCATTGTTAGGCGAGTAAGAACGATTCCCAATGTTTCAGAGTTCTAGCTTGTTGGGAAGTTGGTTAAATTAACGATCGAAAATTTAATGACACACACACACCAAGTGAAATTCAGAAAAACGTTTTAAAAACAGAACTACTGTTAGCTGTAAGGCATGCAATGTGGCTCTTTGATTGACCAGAACTGTTTCAAAGAATATCACACAATTTATCTAAAAATCTCTTAACACATAAAATAATGAAAAAAATAAAATAAAAGACTAGAATAAAAAAAGATTAAAACTGATACATTTTTAATAAAAAGAAAAGGAAAAAAATAAACAAAAAAGCTCTTTTAAGAGCCAAATATTTTAAAAAGTATAATTCACTTTACATTCTTAAAACAGACATTTTAAAAGCATTGTTACAAGAACTTTTCAATTTAAGATATAAATTTCATTTAAAAACCAAAAAAAAAAATATTAAAAAAAACCAAATTAACACTTTTTTTCCTTTAAGATTAAAAATTCATAGAAATATTTGATATAAAAAAGTGTTACATATTATTTTCATTGGAATGCATGGATTAACTGCAGGTTTTTCCTTAATTTGACGTACTTAAGATTTACTCAGCAGCTTTGAAACTTGTTCAATTAAGTTAAAAATTATTTTTAAAATAACACTTTTGATAATATTGAATCACAAAAGGGCCACGGTAGCCGACTAGTGAGGACGCAAAATCGTAGCCAGGATTGAGTTGTGAATTCGAGTCCTGCTCATTTGAAAACCGGCTGTTAAGCCTGTCTAGGTTCTAAGTCCTGATGTTGGTGTGGTGTGGAAGTTTGGTGAGTGGATGATGTCCTCATTGCTTATCCATCGTTCAAATTTATGAAGTCCGTCATCAATAACCTTCCTATTGTTTCAAATTGCGATGTTATTAAAATGTCAAATCAAAATATTTGGAGTACATTGATTTTTTTGTGCATTAAAAGGGCGTTAATTTAAAAAATAAAATAATTAGTAATAATGTTCAACATATTGTTCTTTAAGTTTTCCCGTTTTTACATATTGCATCGAATAATTTGAAAACATGAGGCATTGTTTTTATTACATGGGTTCAGTGTTGCCGTTAAATATGCAAGTTGCAATAAGACCACAGATAAAGTCTGCTCTCTAAGCCATGCAATTACACACCTATATATATATATATATATATATCTGTGTGTGTATATAAGCAAGCACCGAATAAATTATTATTAGTTTATGATTGAACTATTGCATTCTCAAAGAGTACAGCCATGAGGTTACAGAAGCTATTAATTTAATATTACTTTAACGTACTTGCTTCTAGAAAATATCTTAGTAATATGGCATAGCTGTTTCTTTCTTTGTTATTTGTTTTGCATGAAAATGTTAATTTACACAATATACGTTTCTGAGTTATGATAAATATACATTTGAAAATTTGTAAAGTCACTCAATTAAAAATGGGAACCAGGAATTCAGAAAAAATTATTATGATATGATATGGTGCCAAATATAAGAATTTTTCTTACTCGTCAATGATTGCTGACTAAAAATCAGCAACCCTTACTATCTCCCCTTTGTAAGTAGAAAACTAACCATACCACAAGTGGTGAACTCGAACTTCCCAGTGGCGGAAAGAAAACTTTTCCTCATTCCTAAAAGCGCCGAGTGGAAAGGATATTTTGACTTAGAATCAGCCGAGTTCTAAAGGTTAAGTATTTAAAGTGTGTGCTAAAAGGTACCTAAAATTCACATAGTTTCAACAGGCAAAAGTGTTTGTACTGACACTTTAAATGCCACTGAAAATGATCCTAACTTAATGGAAAGGATAATAACGTGTGGCCATCAGGGGATGTTTACTTATAATAATGAAATGAAGCACCAACCCATGTACTTGAAGAGCCCATCTTCACAGAGAGCCAAAACAGCTCGAATGAGGAAATTAAAATTTAAAGCAATTAGCATTTTTTTTCGATATTCATTGGATCGTGTACCTTCACTAGAATCCTGAAAGCCAAACTATTAATCAACATTCTTGCTGAACTCCATGAAAGAATGAGGGAGAAACGACCAGAATTGTGGAGGAACAAGTTATTCCATATAGTCTGTCAAGAGGATTCCGGCCAAGTATAGCATCCCAGTGTTAGACCATCCATCTCATTCGCCGGGTCTTGCGCCATGCGACTTCTATCTGTTTCTGTCTGCATTAAAGATAATAAGACTTTAGTCCGTTAAAACTGGGAAAGAGAACGTGTCCTGAAGCAGTTGACTGATGAAGACTTCCAACATTGTTCTGAGCATTGGAAGATTAGTATGAAGAGTTGTAGAGGTAGACGAAGGGTGAATATTACAGGTGATAATAAGTAAATATGTATGAAATAAAACTAATACGTTTTATATCGTCAATCTTGTTATTTAATAGCCACACCTCGTATAGCCATCCTAGGAGTCAAACATTCTGTTACTTTATTTTATTTTCCTTACAGAGCTTAAAATAGTCTCTTAATGAAAGAAAGTAAGGCATCGACAGGAATTTAGTGTATATGAAATGCTTAAGAAATATTACTGTACAGTTTAAAATAACTATTCATAATAATTTAACATTACTTTCCAGGACATCATCCACTAAAAAAAAACTCATCTAAACTCTGAAACGAAAACTTTATTTCTCAAGATTGTATTTAACATGGTATTAAATTATGAGGATTGTTGAAAGGAAGTTTATTTCATGGCAGGAGAAACTTTGCAATATTGAATCAAGTCATTCCTTTAATCTTGCATTTTTATTCAAAGTGTAGCATTCAACATTATATTAACAAGTTAATTTTCTTATCGAATTCACATTTTACTCTGTGAGACGTTCACCCACACGGAATTTACATGATTCTAAGTAAGTAACATGGTGCGCATCAGCTAGCGGTAACATGTTTGTTTTCGTTTTTCGGCAAATTCATTTTAAAAAAATCTGTCATTTTTTTTAGATGTAGTCTATAAAATAATAAAATATTTTAGTAAAAATGTATTTGGGATGTATCAGGCCCTTAATACTTATACATTTTAAGACGATTCATACACAAGAAAAACACACAAATATTGTAACAGTATCTTACTCTTGACTACACTTTCTCGTCATCTCCCTCAAATTCTCTAGTTCTATTCGCATTGATTACACGATTTGTCTTGTATGCCATATTAACAGATGATTACAACCAAATAATTACTACTCTCAACAGGATGTTGAGAAGTTTAGATTTTTAATGCATTTTGCCGCATGTCGTATCACGGAATAGTACACATTCTTAACGGAGTTTTGAAATATTTCCTACCACGCAGGCTGAACTTTGACATGCAGATCTTTCCATTCTTGCTGTTGCGTGGAGTAAATTGCAACCTATAGTGTCTCGTAAGTTTTTATTGGGTGACAGGTCTGGCGATGCGGCTGATCACGACATGATATATTTGTCTTCAAGCACAAACTCTTGAAATGGTAGTTATTGAAATGAATAATTGGAATGGGCGTTCTCTAAAGGAAAGGCCACCGGTAGAAGAACCTCACTTATGTACCTTTAGGTCGTCAAAATGGTGATGGTGATTGGGTATCACATCATAACACTACACCCTATTGTCTGGATGTGTGAATAGGGACAATAAAGAATCCATCGTTGTTATGATCACGATGCCTCCACACACGAATGTGGTTATCATCCAAATCCAAGTTAAAAGTACATTACTAAAGATGATCCTCTGGAATTCCTTATGCTCCATGCTGCTCTTCTGTGGCTATATTGTTGTCTCCAATGACTTTGCCTAGGTGTTATGATACATTTTCGTAATAGTCTCCATGCAAGCAATCCAGAATCATACAGCCATCTGCTAGTGGTACTGGAACTCTTCAGATGATTCAGAGAGCTTCACTGTTTGCTTAATGACCTGAAATATGGCAGTTGGTGTGCTTGGTAATACTTTGATCATCCTAAGTCATATTCCGTGTACTTCTCTCTCTAAGCATGTTTGTTTGCATGTTATAACTTCCTTGTACCCAAATCTGCCGACAACGTGAAACTCTAATATATACACTACATAAACGACGCACAAACTGAAAGAATAACCAATCATCTTAAGTAGTCCCTTCGATGCAACTATTTTAAAAGGCGTCCAACTGAACTTCAAAGCGGTAAGTGCTTTAAACCAAAACAAACAAAGCTATATCTGCTTGATAGAAAATGAAACTTTTATTAAGAAGTGTTACTCTCATTGAATAGGGTGATTATAAATAAAACTAGATTGGATTATTAAACATTTCTTCAGATTTTCTTACTAAAAGTTTTATGGAGAGAGTCAAATTAAAAATATTTCTTATCTATTCTTACTAGTGAAAACGCATTAGTACGTTATTCGAATAAACGAACTGATACCACTGAATTCATATTGTGTTAAAAGTGACTTTAATTTGAATTATAATTCGCAACCGCAAGTATTCAAATAAACAAACTACCTGAGGAGTTATTGTTCCATAGTAATGAGAACTCATTAATTTATTAAGTAATTCAGTAAGTGGACTGTAATCTTATTGAATTATACATACCTCATTATTTTTCTTGTTAATTTATTGAAATTACTTGTGCAGAGGATTAGAAATTATGATTTATCCTCTGCAAAAAATTGAGAAACTTTTGAGTTATTAAGAACATTATTTAAAAGATAGTTTTACAAATGGGAATTTAAGCTATTTTAAATCATTTTATATATGGGTTTCATAGCAATTTATTGCTAACTTATGGAAGTAGGAATGATATCGGTTATCCCATTTTATTTTATAAAATACGTTCGATTATAAGATTCGTGAGTATTTTATTTTGCATCTTTCCTATAAAATGAATTTATCTTTTACATTTGATGGAAATAATAACAAATTTTACTTTGTATACTAGAGTATTTTAATTAAATGCTTTATAAAAACAATTTTGCCTCTGTTTGTTGTAAAATATGAATATTACAATTAACCATATGACATGAAACTATAAAATTAATGTTTTCAGGCATTTCGTATTAATTTCTTTCGCGTGATCCTTTCTCAGCAGACAGGTTTGTTACGTAAACTCTTGAATTTTGCTTAGCTACACACCAAAGTTATAAACTTTGTCCTAATGGATGTTTAAAATTATATTTTGCAACAGAATAATTAATTAATATCTTCTTTTTAAAGAATAAGAAAACAGTGTTATTCTGAGGGTTTTTCTTAAATAATTCTTTATTGTAATACAATTTTTCTGAGAGATTATAAAATAAGAGATCTGCGAAAAAACAATCTTCAGAAATGAGAAATTAAACCCTTAACTATGCATATATTTCAGAAAAAATGCTTTAAACACGCAAGTTTGTGACATTAGGCTATTCGTGGTTTCCTCTTCCCTAAAATTGGGCACTTTTAATTAAGATTGATTTCTATAAATAACAATTTCTTTCGAACCCAAATGAAACGTGATTAGTTGAATTAGTGTCAGGTATAAATAAAGTGAAGTGTGGTAGATAGGAAAGTATATAAGCAAAGCGAGAGTTGCACGATAGAGGTTGAGTGTCACTAGCTTTGAGTATATGCCTTATATGTGGTAAATGAGATCAAGAGTGGCTACTGGTGAGTGCGATAGTAAAAATCAAGAATTAAGTTGGCTTCAACCGAGAAGGTTGTGGTAAGCTAACTTTAATTTGATATTAGTGAGACAGGGAAATATATCTAGGACGTTACTTTGGGGAACCGGTGTTCGTTTGTCGTTATAGTACAAAACTGTGGAATAAATATTTTGTATGAGATCAGTCTAATGTCTTCTTGCATGAGTTATTGACTCTTTTGAGTTAGTATATTAGCTTAGCTATGGCACACGAGCTAATAGGAATATAATGTCGTCACAAATTGTTTTCCCTGCTTTATGTAATTACACTATATACATATATATATATATATATATATATATATATAATTCTATGGACACGACAAGATGAAAAGGAGAATGATATAAAATTATGCAATGTTTTAATTTCTAGAAATATTCGTATGAGTGAAAGAAATTTTAAAATTACACTGCTGGCCAAATTTTACACCTTACCTTTTAAAATTACAACACCTTGAAGGAAAGCAAATACAAAAAAAAAAAATATTTATTGCACGTAAAGACTATGGCATGAAGAAAAAAAATCATTAAATTTGCTAGCTGTTTGGGGGCATACAGGAGAGCGAAATTAATAGAAACAGGTGCCAACCCTGGCAGCTAAATTGGCTCTTACATGGTTAGGCATGAATGGAATTGGGCTTGGATTACGTAAACGGAATACTCATTCCATTCTTCTTCAAGTCTATGCCACACTTCATCAACTATATTTGGTCGAAATGGGCGGAGGGTCAGACTTTGAGCAATCCATGATAAAATGTTTTTAAATGGGTGACAGATCTGGAGACCATGCAGGCCTAGGCAACAATCGAATACCCTGTTTATCGAGGAAGGTCAGAACATGACATACAGCGTATAGTCTTGCATTATCTTGTTGCAGATGCCATTTGGAAGACCTCGAAGATGGAGAACAACTACTCGATGTAAGATGTCAGAAACGTACCGTTCAAATTATGGTCGATCCAAATTGGAGATGTGCGTATGGCCATCAGAATACTGCACGCAGAACCGGGACTCTTCTGAAAAGGTGACATTGTGCCACTCCTGTATCCAACTTTGTCGTTCGGCACACCAGAATTGACATCTCTCTGCATTGTCGAAGAAAATCGAATTAAAGGTCACTTTGTTCACAGACAACGCTGCTGTAAACGTCGTTACCTCATAAGATCGGATATGATGAAGATACACGTCATTAAATGTTTGCCAGTTGTTATAAAAATCCCAAACAATCAACCCATATAATATTACACAGATAACTAAGATCATATTAGATAACAATATAAATTATAAATTTCTAGGAAAAAATTGAATTGCAAGAGCATTGTTTTATTTTTACTTAGAATAAGTGAAAAATGTATTACTATGGAAACACCGAATCTGTATTCTTAACTATTCAAATTTATATCACTTTCATCTTAATCCACTTTTTATAAATTCTTCACCATATAAAAAGTATAATATATTAAATATATATTACATGCTAATATCATTCCACTTTAAATAACAAAATACTGTAAAATTTTAAAAAAAATTCCAATAGTTAAAATGTAAATGTCAACAATTACATAAGCAATTTTTTTTTAAGAAATGTGAGATATTTGATATAATTTTCATGACATTAGTATATACCTTAGGATTTGATATTGCATATGGTATGAAAATTTGGATAACAATGAAATATGGATTTCGTGAATTCAAATGAGTACTTTTAGATTTCTTAACACAAAGAATTTTATTTTCCTCATTTTACCTAGACTTCCGTTTTCTAAGTATTTTACATAACAATGAATAATAATTCTAAACATATCAAACTCGATTAATGTAACATATTGTATTTCAAACTAAAAAAACCTCTTATCAGTTTACTGTTACAGTAAAAGTGTGATTTACATAATTAGGCTGAAACAGATTCTTAGAATATTATCAGACATTTGATGGAATATAGTATTTAAATAAATCATGAAATTTTAATTGTTGAAGTTACAGTTCAGTTCGAATATTTTAGTGAATATATTACATTAACCAATGATTAACAAGCTGAAAATTAGAATTTAATTTACATATATTCATGAGTTTCAGAGTTTTAATTACACTCAAAATTCTTATTCAAGTATAATGGCCGAACTAGATCATTATAAATGTAGTTTTGTTAATTTGTACCATGCTATAATCATTGTCATTAAGGAGAATTTCATACATTTTGATAATCAGTAAAGAAATTTCATTCGAATTGTTGGTTTTTGGAAAACTGTAATTAAATTTTTGAATAATTTAGCACAATTTTTGTAAATATTATTCTTATCTTTTTCTGAAAAATGAAAATGAAAATTTTGAAGTTTTATGCATTATGGCTCAAAAATATATTAAAATGAAAATACTTAATTCAATATTTAAGTGGGAGAAATAGAGGAAGGTTTCATGAAATCAATAAAATTCATGCTGTAAAAGTAATATTCACATAAATTAAAAATAATCACACTAGAATGGCTTACTTTACACCAGGAAATTACGTGAAAAGTCTTTCTATTAATGGAATAGTTGTTGAAGTCCAAAAAGTTTCCAATTTAATTTGTGCACTTGAGTTTTACAAATAACATCCTTCATATCTATCGTACAATAACATAAAATAAAACATTAATCTGCATTTGTCAAAAACAATGAGATCGCACTCTTAACGATTAATACTATAATCTTTCTCCACAATAATAAAAAAAAATCTAAAATTAACATCAGGATTTATTTTTAGCTATACAAGTTATTTATTTTTAGAAGTTAATAAGATACTGTGACAAATGTTCTCTGAATTTAGATAATTCATTAAATTCAAACACTACAAAAATCTTATAGTGCTGCTCAAAATTTAAGTATTAAAGGCTCAGCTAATTATTGTGGTAGTTTAAATGACTTGATATTAGTTTATAGAAATCGAACACGTAAAGGAATTTTCAAAACATGATTGAAAATTTTTGTATTCATAGAGATTTCATGAAATAGATGTAAGTTTATTATTATTAATTAAAATGTTAAGATAATTTCATGCATAATTAATAAATTAATTTTCTATTAGGCTTATACCCAAAACTAATATAGAGTCTCTGTACAACCTTATTCATAGGATTGCTTAAAACATCATTAGTTCTCTTACTATATTAAACAAAGGCGCTTTAATTAAAATTTTAATATTAATATAAGTGAAAAATAAACTTATCTTATTTAATAAAATAGTTACATAAAAGATTGTATTTTCCTTTCTAGAAATATAATAAATACGAATTTCGTTAAATGGTTGGAGCGCTATATTTTTATGACTATTCTTTTGAGTTCATAAATGATTATTTTAGATAATTATCTCATTGAAAACCATCAGAAACTAACAAAATAACTCGACGGATTGATACATTTTCGGCTCCTGAATAATGAGTTTTGACAAAATAATTTGTTTATATCAATATTCATACAAAGAGAAAATACAATTTTCTCAAATTGAGCCGCAAACACACCAAACAAAAAAAGTGAGAAATGAGCGAATGAAAATCCAGCCTCATCGCCAAAAGAAGTTGCACTCAGACTGAAGCAAGGTATTTAAAGGTATATAAATGCCCTTTGAGAAATTATTTCGTATCTGTTAGGTTTGTAAAGTATAAAGTGTCAACCGTATGAGTGCTAATAATCTCAAATATTTATAATTTACCACTCCACTAAGGACCTTTTAAAAAGTTATCCTAAAGCAATTAATTTTAATTTTAACCAGTATATTAAGGTTAAAGCTTTGAAGTTTAAAATGTATTTGAGAAGAAAACGACAACCATTTGAACAGTTTGACATGAAGGTGGATGATTATTCCGTGGTTTGCGGGTCATATCGGAACACAGATATTACAGATTACTGTTGTAGGCCAAATTAGGTACAAAGTAATTATCGCTCATAGCAAGTAGCCTCAGAGTGTGATAACCAATTATAAGATTGTAGATACTTGAACAAACGCACAGCAAGCCAACTGCTAAGGTTCTTGACATTAAATGAATCGCGAGGACCTCTCTTCATCATCCTTTAAGTACTTGTTCTATTAGCAGACGGAGGTGTGAATCTGGATTGCTTGCATAAGAACCATTAAGTAGATTACTCCGACATCACCGCAACATCATCAGAGACTAAGATGGTGCTATGAAAGAATTATATGGATCCAGCCTTGTGTAATGACAGGTATTCATCTTTTGTCTCCCTATTATATTGGTTAAGATAGTTAATAACCGCATTTATTTTTAGAGATAATGTGGTCAGCACTGCACTGAATAATTTGTTGTCACTCGTCACATATCCATGTCGTAGGGTGTAATAGTATGAAGGTAGGAATTTTAAAGAAGTCTGATCACTGTAGGTCATCTTCGAAAGCAATCTAGTAATCCAAAATTTCACTAGTTAGGTCCTTCGATGGGTGAAAATTCTCTTAAGACAACAATGGTGTTCATACCGATGCCATTTCAAAATCTTGCCAAGCAGCTTTTTGTCTTTGATGGGAAGAGCGACATTGCTAAACCTGCAACCCATAGGAAACTTATGAGTTGTTATAGGTCTTGCAGTAAAGACTTCAAACTACCACAATATCTACATGCTAATCTGAGGGGAATGAAACGTCTCAAGACACCGTTAAGAGTTTTACGACTTCATGTCACGAAGTGTGGCAGAATGTATTAGAAATAATGGCTTCTCAACATCCAGTTCAGATTTATAATGTTACTGTATTTTGACCAAAAAATGTTATTATATTCATACTCAGTTTGTTATCATTACTTATTGTTTGTGAGTTCTAACTTACTTTAAGACATATTTTCAATCTGACCTTCCGTCAAAGTGAAACCATTTTTGTAGTGAAGGGAGGGTGGATGATATACGTATTCTTTTGCTTTACTTTTTAGAAAAAACAATCACAATTAAAATATTCTGAATATGTTACATTTTTATATTTGATACACGTGCTTGTGGTGGAAGCTGAATTTTAAAGTTCTAAATGGATAATTCGGTTTTCAATAAATTTAAATGCATTTTGTTTTTTTACTGCCCTATTTTTATTAACATTACATTTGAAATCGAGGATGAAGCTTTCTGCATTTATTTTACATTTAATAGTAGTCTTGGAACTAGAAATAATTTTTCTGTGTCTATTGTTAAAATAATTACATTTTTCAAGTGGTAATTTAAAACATTGTATACCTGCAATGTTGTTATTATTTCAGGGCAAAATAATGAACAGCTGGGATGGTTTCAGGAATAAATATTATTTAATACTTGACACGTTCCACAACACAAGATACAAAAACATATATAAAACACAGATTCACGAACATCACTCCATCGTTCTGCTAACGATGTCCTTCGCCTTCCATCGAGCTTGCGCTTGCTTTACTTGAGGTTCTAACCAAAAATAACATGTGGCGCCATCTGGCTACCGTTTAATAGTACATGGAAGATATTGCTAAATTACGGTGTTACAACATTTTAAAATTAAAGTTTTTTTCTCTTGCGGTAATATCGGTAAGAAATAAACTTATTTGGACATTTTCTTGTGGTAACCTATTTTTGATGTAATTTTTGATGTTTTGATGTATTTTTGATGTAATAACCTATTTTTGATGTAATATTTTTGATGTTGTCTTCTTTTAGGTATTTTCTGCTTCAGTACTATATATGCAAAGATTTAGTTGAAATATCATTTCCTTAAAAAAAACACATTTCCTTTTGTATACTTTTAGTTTTACATCTCAGTACTTGTAAGATTTGAATTCACATTATTTTAGAGTATTTCATAAAAAATGATCAAATTATTATTTCTAATGAAATATTGATAAAGCTCGTTTTGTAAAATTGTCAATTTTAAATTAAAATGAAGATTACTTTTATTTAAAAACTACTAACAAAATCGTAAAATCAATGAATTATAATTTTTATATTTGTATTAGACCATTTGTACATTTATATTAAACATCATACAGTTAGTTTCTAACAATTAATTTAATTTCTTATGTTTCTAACAATTAGTTTGTTAATTAGTTTGTTATCTTCTGTTTATAGTTTTCTAATAATTAGTTTGTTAACAATTAGCTCAATACAACTTTGCATCATATAACTACGGACCATTGTGTATGATGTTCTTCCTCCAAATTATAACAAATCTCTATTTATAAAATGTATTGAAATGAAATATTCAAAGCTGAATTTTGGTATAGAAAAAGTTTAATTTTTATTTACAAATCTACCTTTATTTTATGTTTCTTGAAGTTTATATTAAAATTTTATCAACAGTATTATATAAAAAGGGACTTTCTTTTTGATATAGGTATATATATATATATATATATCCTATTAAGAAGTTAGGAAGTTAGTGCTATCAAAGATTATATGTTTTTTTAAGAATCTCAAATTATAATGCTTTATACTTAGTATTAAATATTTAATAAAATCTGAGATACTCACCATGAAAATAAAAATTTAAAAATTATTTGCTTTAACTTTTATTTCCTTTACCATTTGCATTAAGAACGCAAGGGAATAGTATTACAAATTCAAGCAGAGGTTTCAGTTGCTTTCAATCTCATTTTCTAAAATGCAGAAAGAGGTGTTTAATCACTGAGACCAAATGAAAATTTGTCATTATAATCAATAAACAATATCTATAATAAACAGTCTTTCTTGAAAAATTTCCTTTAATAAAATCTTCTTTATGATAAAAACTTGGAATAACATTCTTTCTGTATTAACGTACTATCAGTTTCATTCTTCTAAGTACTAAAATTCATTGAAACAGAAATGTATTATTAAACCTTAATTGTGGTTTGAATGTAATAACGCAATTATGACTTACAAGTTTTGAATACTCATTTTCGTCTCAGCTAAAATTATTTTTACGAGTCTTAAATCATACTGAATTCCCTAATATTCTAAGTTTTCTTCTTATTTTTCGGTAAAAGCATCATTCTTTTTCTCTATTTTCCACAGCCTTAACGGCTTGCAAGTTATCAAAATAAAGTTTGTTAAACATCATGAATTAAACCACACGATAACTCTCTTCCAAATGTGCTGAGCAATATTATTAGTTGGAACATTTTCTCAAAATGACACGAGTCTCTGGAACTAAATAGCAGTTAAAAGGAAAACATCAAATGAGTTTAATTTATCATTCCTTCAATTTAATTCAACTGAGTAAGTTTTCTTTTTGTTTAGAAATAAAATAATTATAAAGTTACCTTTAATGTAGTTTAATTATAACATGATTATTTGTTAGTAAATGATGCTTACTTATAATTTGTTTGAGTAACTTAATCGACTGTAAAATAATTATAACACAAATCTCATTCGTGCTTTGCTTAAAACTTTTTTCATATGAGGAAACAATATTTAAAAGTATGTAATAATTTAATCATTATATATTGTATATAACAAAATGATAATGATCGTTTTTAATAGAGCTCCTTCTTTAAATATTTTTTCTCACAATCAAATTAATCATTTTCTTTATTTAAGCAATTCATACTTTTCTGGTGATTTGCGTGGTTCTAATATATAAGTATCTTTAGCTATAATTTTCAATGAAATCAAATTATTTGATTTTATATGCTATAATAATTAATTACATACTTATATATTAAAATATATTGCAGTCATTTGTAAATCAACTTGAAAATTGTGTCTTTGCATATAAAAATAATTTCGGTTTATCTGAAATTTGTAAATTTTATACGAAATATTTCTTTTCTTCTATTCAGAGGAAAACTTAAGGTTTTGAAAAGTTGAATAAAATATAAAGTTTTCGCCTTGAAGTCATTATACGAGAGATAATTAATTGGAAGTTTTATCCAAATAATAAATTTCATCAAAAACAACTTTTATTGTTTTATAAAGATATTAACTTCTGAAATTAATTTTAAAATTATGAGATAAATTCACTGTGGCTATAATTAAATGCGAAATTACATTTCTAAAAGATAAAGTATTTGTATTTCCATTTTATTAGGAATATATATATATATATATATATATATATAAACTATAGAAAAATTAAATAATGCTTGAATTGTTTTAAAGTCAATTTAAAAGAGGCTATTTTGAATAGATGGAATAGATGGCATACATGGCTTATTTCTTGTTATGTTATAAAGATAATTAATTTCCGAAAATAATTTTAAAGTTAGGACATAAACTATGCATAGATGTAAAATGTAATGAATATTGGCATTCTTATAGTATAAGGTCTATATTATGAAAATTACGATATTTTGCATAATTTTAAAAAAATTCAAATATAAATCATCTTTAAAATGTATAAATTTTAAGAAAATAGTTTGATATTTATAAGGTATTTGGATATAAAATTGTTCACTTTGAATAACATAGCATTTTTTAAACAAGGTGATTTCATCTTTCAAAAAGATGTTCAAAAACTACTCGTCAGAATTACTTGAAATTAGACCCTCCAAACACCCGCGGAAAAATGTATAGTTGAAAAAAAAACTCAAAATTACGCAAAAGATAGCTTTTTATATTTCATAAAACTACTTGGGTTCGAATATCAGTGACATTGGTAACCCATTAATTGTGTAGGTTGAAGTTTAAACTCTTCTGAAATAATTAATTTGTATTTAAATTTAATTTTATGCATGATAGTAATTTCTTTTAACTCCATTATTTCATGCAACAATCCGAAATAATTTTAAACTTAAGAGATTTACCCTTCCAAATTTTATTATTTTAGAGGAAAACTAAATTCCTTCCAAGAATTTTTTTTTTGAAAATGCATTTCTTTATTACTAAACTTTCAGGAAATCGTTATTTTCTTCCATATTGCATTCATAAAATTTGTTGTCAATAATTTCCCATCACTTGAACTACGAGTGTTTATTTTTAAATAATTACGAAGAAGGAAAAAAAAAATTGGGAACTAATATCAAGTATCAAAATTTTCAATATAAATTCAATTTACTTAGGCAATCAGAAAAAAAAGTTAAATATCTTATATCAAACTTATTAGAAAAAAGGATTTTCTAAACTTGGATAACGCTTTTTAAATAATCCTCTTCACTATAATTCCTACAATGCTGTAATAAAGTACTATTTGAAACATGATTGGATTAATTCCTCCTCCGAATAAAATAGATAGGATAGACAAATTAAATTTTATTTATCAGAAATGTGTAAATAATACCTATTTTGTCAGTCTATCGATGTGAGGGGAGTAAATATTTGCTTGTCAGTCAATTGATGCGATAATCCGCATTGATAGACTTAGAAGCAGCTTACGAATTGTATTTGATGCTATACCTAATAATCAGTAAGAATTGTCTTTTACCTTCGAATGACCATTTGGAATAATAAAATGGCCCCAATGGCAGCTGTCGAATATTTAGTTTTAGTGTTTTCTGTATTTGTACAACCGAGTTTTACTCTATTTATTTCAAATTCTTAAGTTATTAATTCCCTCATGAAATAAATAAATATATAAGAAAATTTCATATTGATTTGGAGGTCACTATATGGCTATAATTGGTTGTTAATGTTATAATCTGCTTTGAAAGCTTTTCTCTGTATTACTTTTTAAGTATTACCTCAATTGGCTATGATGATTTCGTATGTGCTTCAGTGTAACAGAGTAGTAGTAACTCTGTCAACCAAGAGTTTTGACTTGAATATAAAGAGCGAATAAAATCAATTCAAACCCTAAATGATACGAATACTTCATTCCAAAATATTCAAAGAGAATGTGGATAGCTATGTTGAATGGGTGGGTGAATATTCTTATTCGCATAATATTAAACAATATCCCTTAGCCTTATTTTTATCTCATGGTTGATAAAGTAGCAATCAACGCATTTATTGTGTTTACACTATTATTTGTAAAATGTGAAAAAGATAAATCTTTTTTAAGTAGGCAGTTTTTTCAAAAATTAAGAATGGCATTTAAAAAACCACTAATAGTTACTGGCTATAATCGACAAACTAGCGACTAACAAAATCCATCATACAAAACATTAGGGTGATTTTATAAAATGTAAGTCATGCAGAAAGATTTGATGAAACACAACCATCTGTAAAGAGTAGTTAGATGTTGTCCGTCATAAAACACTCGACAAAAACTACTTAGAATCAGTAGTGAGTACAATCGATATGTTTTCATAAGTCAAGTAAGTATTATAACAACAGCAAGTCAAGTCAGTATTATAACAAACACTAAAACTGTATCAGCAAATAGAGAAAAATAAACACATTTAAAAAAATAATAAAATGAAAAAAAGTGTAAAGGCAGAGAAAGGTAGTAGGTGGAGAGAAATATAGATCCAAGAATAAAAACCAGGCAAAACAGAATAATAATAATGAAAGAAAAAAAAAATTAAGAAGCATTTCTTAATCACATTTATAATTTTTATATTTTAAATTTCTTTTTAAAAAATGTTAGGATTAAAAATAGGACAATCAACCTTTGCGCAGGTAATACAGAAGTGATTGAAATTATTTTGAAAATTGACAGGCAATTTAACTAATTTGATATTTCTCCCTTAATAGTTGTATAATGTAATTCTAGAAATATATATTATCATAAATTACCAATATATAAAAATATAAAAACATATATATATATGCAGGAAAACTACCGTCAGATATTATATATAATGTTCATCAATCAAACACCTCTATACAGGTCTATCATAATAAATATGTCCAGTTCTAACATAAAATGGTATATACAATGTCTTTAACCCAGAAAGACATGATATTGTCTGTAAAGGTGGGGTGGTAATCTGCCCACGTTCCGTATGCTAACAATGTCCCTCATTGTACGGCGTACTAAGGCATTACAATAAACCACATTCCAAGATTCTTGCTCAGGCAGTTGTCGGCAAAAGCGCTGTTGCCATATTCTTAACGTAAGATTAGTTAGATTCTCAGGAAATGATTTTATTCAGGGAAGAAGATTATTAATTAAAATTCTGTAACATATCTCCTCATCTAAAAGTATACAACTGGTGGTGCGCAAGTTTCAGCAACAACCTCTTGAAGAGATTTAAAATTAGGTTTAATGAATATGGCACTTGAGCAAAATTCCTGGATACACATGAGGAAATATAATGGTAAAATGAAGTAAAAAGCATCAGAAATTTATGGAATTCATGAATTCGTGATTTTTGCCAATCGATATAATATAATACAAAATAAGTAAATCTGAAAAATTAGAAATATAAATATTTGAACTTATTTTCTAGACTATCATAACAATAGAATGTATTCAAATGCAACAATGCAGGATTGTGTTCTTGATAGTAATATATATTCGCATTGACATTGCAGAATTATTATTTTTATAGTAAAATTTTACATTCAATTTCACGGTATAGAAAGGTCAAAGCTGAAATATAATTCAAAATTCATTATTCATTTACTCAAAATACATAAATTTCAACTTAATAATAGTAAAATTGTAAAGTAAGTACATTTTACTGGAAATATTCATTTATAGAACATGCTCATTCATATAAAATATAACAATTTGCAGTATTTTAATGCAAAATGTAGATTGATTCCTTGTGATATTTATTACTAAAGGATAATCATTCATATGAAAATTATAACGTTTTTCCAAAAGGATATTGGAAAATAGTGAACATGTATTATTCAGAAAGTTCTCTGAGAAAAGGCTGTTACCATGCCCTTCAAATAAGATTTTAAATTTTTAAGAAATATTGTTATATTAGAGCAAAATATATTTCAACAGAAAAAGCATTAAAATAGTACTTTCAGTTATTTTGAGTAATTTGTAATTATTTTTGAGAGTTATAAACTTTAAAAGGGTTTATCTCACTATCCGAGTATCAATACATTATTCATTTATATTCAATGCTACACCTCCTGAATTTACACAATGAAGATATTATATGCGAGATGTAGCTATTAAATAGAAAAACTGACACTATTACGGAAAATGTACACATGCGCCAAACAGTGCAACGCCTCTCGTTTCTGTCAACAAATCCGTATACTCGTAGCCTTCTTTCGGATTAGAATTATTTTTTGTTTCACTTGAAAAATGATAAATGAGTAACAAATTGTTGTAAAATTTCACATGAAACTTTGAAAAGCTGCAACTAAAATTTATAAATTATAGAAAGAAATATATGAGAATGAATGCTCACCTCATGCCTTTTTTTGAAAGGTTTCAGCCTTTTCAAAACTTCCTAGAAGGCGTAGGAGATGTTCACGCTCGAATCACTCTTCCAAGTCAATATGGATGAAAATATCGAAAACGATGGCAATTTTATTTAATCTGACCGTCAGTTAAGCATTCGGGCGATTACGCAAACTGTAGCAATTGAGAAATAACCCATACAGTAAATTTTTCCACCAAGACAATCATTTCACATTGTCAAGGGGTTTCGAGCCAAATGCAGCATCTGAGTGTTAGACCATGCAACTTCTGTTATCTAGGTGAAATCTGCATCAAAAAGAATAACAATGAAATCGTTGAAGCTGGGAAAAAGAGAGAGTCATGAGTTCTGAAGAATCTGTTAGAAGACTTCCTGCACTGTTTCGAACAATGGAAGATTTGCATGGAGCGTTGTAGGCATTGAGGAGGGATGTATATTAAAGGTGATAATAAATAAATATGTATGATATCAAAATAAAATGTTTTGTAAATTCAGTCTCGTTATTTAATAGATATACCTTGTAGATGCAAAATACCTTGTACATGCCAATATTATTCAAAATCCCCGATTTACAATATATCGATTTTTTTAAAATAATTAATTTTAATGTAAATCGGATCTTTAAGACTGCCATATGTATTGTATATAAAATACAGAAAAAGGGAAAGTGCTTGATAAATAATTCAATAAAGAGAAGCATTTTCAATGTATAGATTCATAGCAAAAGCACATATCAAGAAAATTTCAATAAAGTTTATTTCATGTATATTTATTTTAAAGATTCAAAATATCTTATAAAATTTTTAAGACAATTTTTAATTTTTACACAAAAAACTTCATCATAAATACTTTTATTACATAGGAATATATTTTATTATAATGTTACAAATTAATATATATAACTAATAATTATACATTTTCTTTTGTTATACTTTAATTACACTTAATCAAAAGTATAAATCTATCCTTCATGAAAAACAATATCATAATAATTTCAAATGATTTTGTGAAATACACTTATACATTTGCGCACCATAAAATTTTTATCTCTGTTCACGTTGATATGTCTAAAAGTAAGTATTGCTTAGAGTATTAAACATTTATAGTTATACTATAAATGTTTAATACTCTAAGCAATACTTAGTACTTTTACAACTACTGTAGTAAATAGTCCCAATTTGTTTCTAATATGCTTTCTTCTATTGTGAATACATTCTGCATTCAGATTACAACCCAAAGCTTTCACAATAACATTCTTTCTAATCTCTTGTAGTCAATGTGATTTCAAGATGATGTGCTTAGTTTGGCAAATCTATAAAGATCCTGATTATATTTAATGTGATTACACGTTCCTCATATGAAATTGCTAGTGATACAAAACTCTAAATTGAGTTTCAGACTCTTTTCCGAAATACATTAATAATGTAACATATACTTCGACAGAGAAATGCAAATAGCAGTTGTTTGGAATTGCATTTACAAATAAATAGAATTCCTACAATTTTTTTTTCTGAAACTAATATAATCCTTTATTGTCATGTAAATTATGGGACATCAAGTACTACGCTAAATAAAATTTTAGCTTCATTTTTGGTGTACCCAATGTGGTTTATATCACAAATGATTCCACAATCATCTTAACTGATTTATATGATATTTTATTCAGTTCTGAAACCTCCATTGTTTTCTACAGCTTCACAAAATTCTCTTGAAGATATTTATTGAAACATACTTAAAATAGGAAGGGAACTGTATTTTATAATTTTGAATATAACGCAATTATTATACGCTGTCAAAAGGAGAAATGTATGTTGTCAATAGAAATTGATATTATGAGCTGATTATTGTCTGCTGCAGTGAACATATCACCACATTATAATGCAGCATATACTCTGATTGAACACAGATAATTTTGGAATTAAGACTTCACTTTCCTAATTTTTAGTTTAATCTTGCATTGCTTGTAATTGTTTCTATTTTTGTTAAGTTAATTGTTAATAGATTTTAAATATTATGCTTGCCTTTGTTAAACCCCTTACTTTGAAGACTGATAAATAATATATCTTTATATAAAAAAAAAAACTATTTATAGCTCAAAGTCTATCATGAGAAATTCATTAAATTAAATTTTTGGCTGTACTTCATAACATTAAACTCAAATAAATTTTAATAAAGGAAATTTTACTGTTCATTAGATTTATATCTCTAAGCTATTTGCAAGTATTTACACAATTAATTTTCTTACTGTGACCATCTTCCTTTCAATAAAAGTAATAAATTTCTTTTCAAGAGAAAGTAATTGGAAAAGTAACGTATGATAAAAATGTAAGGAAAGAGTTGTGGATTATAAAATAATACTAAATCCAAAGACTGAAGTAAAGAAGTTTCAAATGAAAAATAAAATAAATTAAAAAGCGCAAATAATCTGTATATATATATATATATATATATATATATATATATATATATATTGAAACTATAATCCAAAAGTAATTTTTATAAAAGCAATAAAGATAATCACGTTAAAAAATCAGAATGGTATGTTTTTCGTAATATTTATATTCCGTTCAATGAGTTAAAAAAAGATAACATACTTAAGTTTGAAAAGTATTTAAAAGAAATATATATTCAATAACTGATTTTTTTTTCTTATTTGAGCATTTTTAGATTTGAGAAGCTACATTTTTTTGTCCACAGGAAAAGGAATTATAATAAAGTCATTTCTTTTTACGATAAATTGCAGTATATTTATCCGAAGATTAAACTCATTTCTTAAAGTAGGATTGCGAAAAGATAAAGGTCTTATTGAAAAAGAAAGAAATAGAATTAATTGATTTATAAATTTATTTTTTATAAAAAAAAAGCAGATATAATAATTTGTATGGATACTGAATCGTGTAGACTTAATGATATTTTTCTCCAATTATCGAATTAATTTTCGTTTGTAACAGCTTCAAATTTATCACTTTTCCTTATCATTTTACATATGTTAGAGCTGTATACTTTTGGCATTGCTGAATAAATTAGCTTTCCTCTATGAAATAATCGGAACATGGATTATGCATATGACATTTTTTAATGCAATTGCATTAGATTTTAGGCTTACAAAATACATTTCTCCGCTACTATTAGAAAAATTAAAGAATATATTCTGACTTTGCAATATGAGTAAAGCTATTGATTTATTTTATTCATAAATTCTTAAAAACATTTTGAAATAATATTCTTTTTTCCTTTGGTTTTTAGCTTCCATTTTACATAACATATTTCAGAAGCTATCACTCGTTAATTTATTTCAAAGCTTCATCAAGAAATGTCAGTGGTTCAGAAAGTGGCATCATTAAAAGACTACTATGTAGTAGTACAGACCAGATGGTAGAAATAATAAGACATCATGTAATATAAATTTAGTTTCACTCGTTAAACACAATCAAGATAATTATCCTGTATGATGATTTTTCGTCTACAGAATTCTTGCTATTAACAGAATAAAATAATGTTGTTTTCTTTGTGTTTTACAGTTTAAAAATAAATGCAAACACACGTGTCTTTTATTGTAAGCAAATTAGATTTTAAATTAAAACTGTGTTACATAGGTTACATCATTAATATTACTTATATTATTTGCAGCTATTACATACATTACGTTTATTAAAATTAAGTGATAAGTTTGCAGTAAAGAAAAATAAAAATTATTACGAAAATAACTAATAAGCAAACATAAATATTTTTATGTATAGAAAGTGTTCAAATAAATAATTAATGCTTTTTGTTTTCTCTTGCATAATCAGAATGCCAGAATGCCTTGAACTCTATACATTTACAATCATATATAACAGATGAAAACATAACACTGTTCATGCTATATATACAACCTTCAATATCCTTGAAATAACTATTTCAATACTCTCATAATATATTATTTATTTTATGCATTTATAAACATTAAGAGCATAAATATTAGATTTATTACATACTGGTTATCAATTAAAAATATTTAGGTTTTTCCCTTATCTTTTTAAAAAAATTATATTACGATATGGATGTGCCTTAGCAGTGTCACAAACTGAAATTATCCAGTTGGATGCCTTACTATTTCAAACCTAAATATAATTTTAACACTAAGGCTAAATTTTCTAAGAAAATTAAAATATTTACAGTAAATCTTATTTATTGAAATAGATTCTGTGCTCTAAAATCATTATAGAATTTATTGTTTAATGTTAAAAACTTCAAAACTTCCTGATGCACCAGTATATGTCTAACAAAATGTAATCCTATCTCTGTTACATAGGTTACATCATTATCAAAAATAGTCCGAATGTTTGGTGTCATAACTATGAAAGTGTATAAGTCTGTTTTTTAAACTTATCCTTGAAAAATATAAGGTAAATAAACAGATTTGGAAAACAAATTAAATTTTTGTGAAAAATGTTTACAAAAACATTTTTTTCTTTTAAGAAAAAGTTTAAGGGTAAATAAAATAAGAATATTTTAGAATAATAACATTTTAAAATAATGTTTTTAATCATAAAAACATATATTTATACTTCAATTGATTATTTGAATTTCTCAAAAAATGCAGAATTTTAAAAATAATGTTTCCATTATCCACACTTTCTTAGATAATTAATTATTCTTTATAATATGTGAATGTAAGAGACATAGGTTATACAAATGAAACGGAATTTCTTGTATTCCCCTTGGTGAGACTTGTAAAAATGCATAAAATTTTTCCTATTCATATAAAAATGCATACATATTTTAAACTTATACAAGTAACAATTATTTTTAAAAATTTTAAATTATGAATGTTAGAGATTCTTTTAAATTTTCAATTTCACATACTTAGGCTTGTTGTAAATATTATTATTTAGCATATTCTGGTAAGCAATGTACTTTAATTTAAATACTGTACAGAAAAAAAAATACTGTCATAAAATAAGAACTGAAAACATTTTAAAACGCATAATTCAACAGATTAATTAAATAATGAAACATTTGAACTGAATATGGCACTACAGATTGCTAAAGTTATAACTATAAAGTAATACATAACATTAAAATATTTTTCAAAGGTAGTGATTTGGGTCCTTAATCATAAGAAAATATTTAACAAAATTGTCAAAATAAACTGTAATTTTCAGCTCTTTTTATAAGGATTCATTCATATTATTAAAGACATTTAAAAATATGAAAGAAACCTTACATTTAAGCAATTTTATATCCTTTCTTATATTTTTTCTAAATTGATTTTTGAAGTGCTGTAGTTAAGTGAAACATTATAAAGATACTGTATTTACTAACTATAAAATAATTCTCAGGTTTTAATATAATATTTTCCTTGCTTAATAGTGTGCGTAAGAATTTTCTTCTTCCTGTTCAACGTGCTTTCTATGTTTTCTTTATAAATAATGTTCTTTTTATGTAATTATAATTTTAATATCAGCTATCTCATATATTCATTGCAGAATACAATACATATTAATGCAGCATTTGTTATATGATTTTGTAATGCTATTAATAAAAAATAGTTAGAAAAAGTTTTTCTAAGTTTTTTAAAGTAAAAAATAGTATTTACTTTAAATACCTAGGCAGAATAAGTTAGAAAAATGATTTAAATAATTAATGGAGTCTGGAAAAAAGAAATGTGCTTCAAGAAATAATTTCTTTCTTAGTTATTGTTGAGTTAAATATCCTTTGGTGAAAAATACCATTGTGAAAATGTACTAGCTCTAAATTCTTCATTGTAAATTAAAGCTAATAGTAAATTTCATATGTAAGGAAAATTTAACGTACAGTCGCTTGGAGGACATAATAGTTTTTTTTTATCAATGTATAAATGTTTTATCAATGAATATAATATCGATGTACTTTTTTGCGATGGATCAAATAAAGTTTCCATATAAATATTTCAGAATTTTATTGTAGATTCTTACAGTATTTTTTTTATTATTTTGTACACATTTCACCTAATCCTTTTTGTATCCATATGAGAAACTCTCACAACATAAGAAATTTTTTGTGTAAAATAATTTTAAAAAAATTTGAATTTGGAAACAACTCACATCTCAGTTCATTATATAATTTAAGATTTCAAATATTTTCTTCCTAATACCAGCATCCTCGAATCTCCATTCTTACTCCTGTGAGTTACAATCCATCTCCTCTATACCCCACTGAAAATTGCCTTCGAATTCCATTTACTTCAAATCTCATTGGAATAGAGAATGTACTAACCTCTTTAGGTTCATCGATAAGACAGACTCAATGTTTCGCTAAACTAACATTACAGCCGTTTTCCTTTAGAATTCCCTTGTAACCTCGGTTGAATGACAATGGAGTCTATATCATCCAATGTGATAGAAAATTAACTGAGACTTTAATGTCAATTGATATCTTTGTAAAGCTGATTATGAGAGTTGAAGAAAATAAGATATACTTTATATGCGGACGCAGCAAAAAATTATTTTTTGTTCTTAGGAAAATAAATGGATTAAGTCTAATTTAACAATTGTTTTTACTTTTTTTGTGCATTTTCATTCTAAATGAATATCATTATTTATTACATTTTTAAACATATTGTTTAATGAATATTTCAAAGGAACGTGAACTGAAAGGAGCCATTTATTACAACTTACTCTCTTTGCTGAAGAAAAAAATATAATAGTTGTTGAGAAATATAACTTATCATAAGTGTTTAGGCTTACAAAACCTGAATACAAAAAGGATTTAAATTATGTAAAAAATTTTAATATGCTAAATTTGATCAAGAACTAAATTTAATAATAATAAAAGAAGTGATTTATTAATATTGTAAGATTACCGTAAATTCAGCTTTAACTAAAATTTGTTTGTATTAATAGTAAATATTTTGGCTAAAAATATGAGATTTAAATTTAAATCTACCAAAATGGAATAAATCCTCCATATAAAGAAAAAAAATAGAAATGAGAGTTAATAATATGCTGTTTTTCTGGAAAATGTAATTATAAATTTTACGACTAATTACAAGCTGTGTCTCAGCAGTAGATAAGTCAATAAGTTATTTATACATTTAATTATTGAAGATATTTTTTGCAAAATTAGTTTAAAAAAGTTTTTAAATTTTATTATACTTATAATGTAAATTTCAGATTATAATTCTAATATATTTATCTGAAATACTTATAATATTGAAAATATCTAAATATTATATCATTACAATTTCTAATAATTTTTACACTTTTCACTTTATTAAATTTTTAATTCATCCTAATTTAGTAATATATCTTTTAAATTCATTTGCAAAACTAATAATTGTAATTGAAATTTCGTAAAATTTCGGTATTTTATAACGTTTTAGAAACTATGATAAAAATTTAAACATAATCAACATTTTCAGAAAAAAAAACAGTATTTTTACGTAAGGCTAATATATGATTACAAATTTCACTATTTTTAAAACGTAAATAACTAGAATAAATCATTGATTTATGCCCAGTGTCTCTAATCATAAAACTGTAAAAGACATTATTTCTTTTCAACTTCCTCATTATCACTTTTAACGTCACATCTTTCAGTATATTCAAACTGGCAATAATAATATGTTCATCTTGCTTGTTATTGAGTTCTTTAAGCCGCTTCTCAATGAGTTCTTAAGCTGATTCTTCTGCTTCTACTTATAATTAGATACCACTATACATAAGTGTTTTTAATTTTTATTTCCAATAGCAAGGCACAAAAGGAACAACAGATATGAAAACACAACATGAACACACAAGAACAAATGTACAAAAGTTTAAAAAAAAGCATGAAAAATGACCTAAGTCAATGCCTTATTAAAAAGTTCTTTTATTCGCTAATACTATGCCGCCTCAGAGTCGCCTTAGAGCGATGAGGAACGATGGAGGGGAGCCCGATTCATTGGCTCTGCCAAATCACAAAGAGGACAGTTTGTATGGTTAAAAACCCTAATACGATGGAGGTGTTCTCTTAAACAGTCATGGCCCATCAAACACGAAATTTTGCAACAACCTCACGACATGTGACGTTCGGAATAGACAGAAGATCGTAAACTATACACCATTTTCACTACAAACGGCCAAGTAGCTGTACCCTAAAATTTTGTGACATAAATCTGTTTGACATGCAGATTTACAGATTGATACGATATTTTTGAACGTCTTGTCTGTAACAGTCTCAAGGCTTTCCTCGCAAGGAAATCAGCCTATTCGTTCCCATAAACTCCACAGCTCTCGGGTATCCCCTGGAGGACAACACGTTTCTTCTTTAACGCCAATCTCTGAAAGTAATCCCGATATTGAAGGATTTCGTTGATGAAGGAGTGCTATTTCAATTTATCGCCAGGATGGGTGCTTGAGAATCAGAGAGAAGAACCATTTTTGAAAATTTTTCTTTAAAAACTAATAACTACTTTAGTGAGATGCTAATGGCTCTCACCTCTCCTTCAAAGATTGTTCTAAAATTTCCTGCAAGAACATAAAAGGACAATAAACTCGAGAAAACTCCAGACCCCGCAGTCATAAAATCGTCAAAAAGGAGCCATCTGTAAAAACATATAGTCACGCAGATTTTAGGTGTTTTATTTTGATTGTTTCAATGGCGTAACACTTATCACGTCTGGAGAAGTATCTTTCTTGTACAAAATGTCTTCAAAATACAAATTTGCTTAAACTCTTATCATATCCAGAGGGTTTAAGTTAACACATATTCTTTTCAGATATTTTGAACAAATTGAAAAAGGCCATTCTGGGTGTTCAGATCTCTAATACCATTTGGATAAGTCATCCTGTAAGGATCACCCATTCTAATAAATTTCACAAATAGAAGTAAAACATTTTCTTCAATGGTGGCGGTAATAGATTTATTGTAGGTCAAGAGTAACATGGAATCAATAGGGGGTTATTTAACGGCTCTATTAGAAGCTTCAGAGACTGATTATGTTCAGTTTCTAACATTTTCAAGACATGGCTACTTGCCGTTATAAGTGGCTCACAGCAGTAAGTAATTAAGGATAGATTTCAGGTTCTGTAAGTGGTATTCAAAATTGATATATCGCATCCCAATAAGGAGCCCCATAGATGCTTCAAAACAGTTATCTTATTTAAGAAACAGGTAGAGATTGCATTTACATATGACTTTCAATTTAGCCTATTGTCAAACGTCACTTCCAGGTAATTGTGTGTGGGTAAGTGTCTCACCTCTATATTTAAAGTAGGGGGTAAATCCTCGATGTGTGAGCAAAAAAGATTGGGCATAGCAATCTTTACCAAATTTACAATCATATTATTTTCAGTACACTAATTTGAATGTATATCGCGTATATTATTTAGTTTTCGTTTAATAACATATTCATCATTTTTCTTTGAAGCCTGAGTCTAAATGATAAGATCATTGGCAAATAGTAGACAGTGGACAGCATGAATAGTCTTTAAGGCAGGGATTAGATCATTAATATACACATTATAATCATTTCCATATTGGACTCTGCAAATACGTTCTTCAATAAATCACTATCCACTGTAGCAAGTTACCACAAATTCCTAATCCATGTAGTTTTTGACACGATTTCTCTTTCTATTTCGAATCGTAAACACCTTTAAAACCAATGTCAACTGCAGTTAGGATCTTACGTTGGTCTAATGCATCTTTAAAAATTTGGCTGAAGAAAGTAACTTGGTCCGTAGTTGATCGATTACTAGGAAACCCAGCCTATTAAAATGTATTTAAAACTAAATATCTTTTGAACTTATTTTTATTTTCAAAATAAAAATTGAGTGAAGTCATTAACCTCACAACCAATTTAGAATTACATCTTTAAAAAGAGCTCAAAAAATACTGAGATAACCGTTTCAAAAAAATTCTGTTTACATCAAAAGAACACTATATTTAACAAACAACCTAATGATAAATATAAATAAAATTATTTCATCGAAATTTAATACGTATAACAAGCAAAAATTGTATCTAAGCAACTGAATGAGCTTTAAAAGAAAAAAAAATGTAATACAATAATTTAATTCCTCTAACTAAATAAGAATGGAAACTTCTGGTTTCCAATTCATTTTGCCCTTGTATGTCAGTATGTACATTTACGCTGATGTTAAATTATTTTTTCTCCGAATTTTTATGTATAAAGCCAGAAAATAAAGCGTTACTTCAATTCTCGGTTGTTTAGCAATATATTAATAAATAAAATGTGACAGATCCTGACAGTGAAATGCTTAAATATTCAAGAAAAAAATTTGGTTGTAATTTTAACTAGAAGGAGTTACTTTTATTACTATATTTTTATATTCTATGTAACAGACTAAAATGTACAATAAATTATTAAAAATAATTTCTGTAAAACTCAATATATATTAAATATTAATTATTATGATTTAAATATATTTTCTCTAAATTAATTTCGGATGTGTAAGAAAACCCTTTTGGCATACCTTAAATTGCAGCCATTACAAAGAGATAAAACACAACAGCAACTTTCAAAATTTCAACTTAAATTTAAATAATTGATTTTTCATATTGGCTTTAATATTACTTATCTGAAATAAGTGAATCTTTAGTCACTCTCGGGGAATTATTTTTGTAATAGTTCTTTTAAAACGATAGATTTTTCTATCTGAATTTATTCTCCCAAACATTTTTTTTATTTAAATTAACTGCTTTCAGATTTAAAGTATAAATGCTTCAAATAAAATCTTGTTTCACTTGTTCGTTTGGTATAAGTAAATCTCTCTCAATAAATGAGAAGTTGATACCTCATAAGGTTGAAATTCAGAAATGAAACCAACAGAAGAAAAATCAAGTGAAATTATCGTTCTTTCTTTTCTTTTTTTGAAATAATTATTAAGAAAAATACACTTGAGTATAATAAAGCGAAAATAAATTATATAGTAAAATAATATTAAATCACTATATTTCGGATATCTATACAAAATATTTGAAAAAGAATCTGAAATGTTCAGCACTTTTTTTTTGTTCCCGTTGTTGTTTCTTACTGAGTTTCCTTGGTATAATTTTTATTTCTACTACAGTCAGTAAGTAGCTCGTAAATAGTTTCTTTTAATTTCTCTGGAATTCACAACCTATCCCTTATTTATTTATTTTTTGTGAGTAAGTGCTTTAGAATTTGAAAAGTTAATTCTTTTTCATCTCCCAATCTGATGAAGTATATGTACCTTTAATTTCAATAACCTGTTTATAAAAAGTGCATTGGCTGCAGGTTTTCAGCTATAAACCAGAAACTCGCCCCCTTCCCAGTAAATATAATTTTCTCCTTAAGAAATGAAAGGTGATGTGAATGTCAGGTATTTCTGAATCAAGAAAAAGAAATGTAAATATATGTAAGCAGAAGCTTAATTTTAATGAAAATTTAATAAAGTTTTTAAATGACTCAGAAACTCATAAATAGTAACAGAAATTTGTTCTATAGAACCAGTTCGTATAGAATGTGTCACACTCATATTTTATAAATTTTTGATTTCCTCGAATGATTCACAGAAGATTTGATGAATTTTGAAACAAATTCAATAGCGTGCAATATTTTATTAAAAAGAATTCAATATTAATTAAACTTTAATATAAAGTTTTAGTCAACATAGACGTTTTTAGAGGAGTGGACTTCCATTTTTGCAAAAAATAAATGTTATTCATTTTACATGATATAAGGGAACATATAGTATTATAAACATAAAACTTTAATTTTTTTCTTACGTAAAAGCCCTCCTTACTAGAGATTAATATTTCACAATTTATTGTTAACCAAGCTGGAGTAATTTTTCTTCGCATGCATCATTTTAAAAGCTGAACAATCCGGCTAATGCAGAAACTCTTTTTAATCAGTGATAATGATACAACAAATATACAAAATGTATATCAATAAAATGAAAACCCAAAGCTTTCGTTTATTGGAATTAATGAAAAATTATTGATTGTAAAAATTATGTAAATTTGTTTTTAAAATCATGAATTATTTTAATTTGAAACTGAATATGCTTTTATTCTGACATTTTGCTGAATAAAATTTTAATTAGTTGAATCTCAGTGTTCAATTATTTTCTTAAACTTTCATTTTATTATAGTTTTATTTGACAAAATTATTTGGAGTGTTACATAAATTTTCAAAAAAAAAAAAATTACATTAAATACCTATAATAATTCCTCTTTTTTATGCATTTTTAAAAACATTTCAAGCAACTAATTTTTTTAGAATAAAAATGCTTATATTTTGAGAAAACCACAAAAGTAATTTTAAAACATCAACAAATGATTTTACGAAGAGCAACAGTTTTATTGAGAAGAAACATAAATAACCAAAACGAAAGTTTTCCAAAAAAAAAAAAAATTTGACAAATATTTATAATCCAACAAATCTCTGGATAATAAGTTGCATACTGACAAATTGCATCGAAAACTAAAACCGTTTATTTTAATTCATGGTGTTATAGATTGTAGACATGAAGAAAAAAAAACTTGCGTTTTGTGGTGTAACGATAGTTTTTTAGTGGAGAAGTACAGTTTTCTTGAAAAAATTCTGGAAAACTTAGGAACACAAGAATTATTCCTCTGTATTATCAATTTCTGCAAATCTTTTCATGAATCTGCATGATTGTCCTTGCTGTAATTTTAACAGTTTTATGCATAATCGCGGTGTTTGATGAAAGTTTAGCATTAGACTCAAACGAGTTGCCAAAACCGATTAATACGTTTTGAAAGAATGCTTTTTTTGCAATAATTCATTAAGATAATTCTATTTTCATTCTAGTTACAAAGAATAAGCTTCTGAATAAACGTAACTATAAAATTGTAAGCATCAAAAAAGATCGTGATGTCATATAATGCATTATGCGGCAGAGATATGCATAGTGAACCAAAATTAGACCATGGTGTCATGAGACATTACATGCGCCAGAATCGTGTTCAATGAAAACAAATTCTACCACTTCAGTTACTTTAACATTAAATTTTAGAAACTATAAGATGAATTTTAATAACGTCTTCGTGTTGCACACTATCAGTATCTATAGATTCAGCATATCAAATTTCGTATTTCCGGATATTGCTATCGTTCTGCTATACAACATCTTTCTGTTATTAATGTAGCTAAAGTTACAGTTACATATAATGCAAAAACTGATACTAGGATTTTATTTCTTAGACAAATATTATTGTTAAGATTACGAGAAAATAATTGATTAGTTTTCTTTAAAGTTTTTAAGTATAATTTTCATCTCGAGAACTGCAAAAAATACATATTTTTCTTGAATAAAGAATTAATCACAAATAAGACAAAATATAGAGTACATTTCACTCTTTCAGATTGTTTCTCTCAACTTCTAATTTTCAGGTCCTATTTATAGTCATGCTTCCAAACACCTTTATCGTGAATTATATTACGAAGTACCACTCTAAAATATCAAAGCTTTGGTCAAAGAAGGACATCTTTTAAAAATAAATAACGAATGCATTCCTCTTGTATATCATTAAAAGAAAGCCTTCTTCTTTCTCATTTCAAATTTTAATATTTTTTCTCTCTTCTTTCCATAATGAGTAAAAATAAACATTTTCATGTTCTTTTAAATTAAAAAGATTCTGAAAATGGTCATTAAATTCGATTGGCGGAGTGTTGTGTTAAAGGTAATGCAACAAAAACCACCTTCATTAATTTTCAGCCTAAATCAATATTAATTTTAAGTGCCACAGCAGTGTTTTTAACTTGCTTTGAGTTTGAAAATCGTATATATCATGCAAGGAAACTCTGCTAAAGTCATATTGATTATTTTTAACTGAAATGGAAATTCGGAAAGTTGTTCATTTTCTCTTTCTCTCTCTACCAGTCTTCCTATGAAACATTACTAAACCTGCCTTTACTGAATCAGGATACGAAGATACATTTAATGCATTTTCCAGTATCTTTCAGCTTTTTTTCTAGAAATTTCTGTTTCTCATTTTGAAGCCTTCAGATTCAAATTTCTAAAAAATGCAGTGGTTGCATGCACACATTAAGTAACATCGAGCAAAAGTCCTTCTCGCTGTGTTAAGAAAAAAATATAGAATGGTTTCTTCACAGAGATTTGTTTCTTTTTAAACTAAAAGTTGCGATATTAAATTCGTCCAGTAGAAGCTTTCTGTCGTAAATTGTATAGGCTTGTACCGTTACATTCAATGTTCTCTGTTCACTTTCTAAGGAGAACTATCCTTTTTCGAAATAAAAAAAGAGAACTAATTCTGTTTAATAAAAACACAGGAAGAAATTTTTTAGAAGCCATTTTTAAAGAAAAGCCATTCAATCTTTGGAGATGGTGAACTTCAGTTCTAAAGTTCTGTGCTTACTTTGATGAGATTTTGTATCTCATGCTTGAATGTGAGAGAATAGAATCTAAAAAACACCACTCCTGTTACTTTTACCAATATCTGTATTTTGTCTAACATTATTTTTAAAAATATTTTCTGAAAAAATATACATTACTCCTGTATTTAAAGTACGTTTCATTATTTGTTTAATTTTAAAGAATACACTATTAATAAAACAAAGTTAATAAGAAATAGGTTTGTTTTAAGAAATTCAATATTTTTATCAAATGTTGAATTTCTTAGAAAAACATAATTGAAAACATTTCCTTTTTTGAATTTTGTCTATATGAGATATATTTTCAGAATGTGTTTTTTTTTGTGTTGGAAATGAGCTTGAGGGAACATTGTTTTGTAGAATGACTAAGAAAACATTTATATTGCTGATATACTAGTATAATTAAAATACTTTATTACCTCTCTTATATTTTTGTGAAATAGTAGTGGTTATTTGCAAAGAAACCTTTTTAGTGTAATCTCTATATACTAGTAGGTTTAAAATCTTTATGATGTACTTAGAATTAGTGCTTTATTTTCGTATGTTTGTTTTGGAATTCTAAAAGCCTATCTATCTAATTTAGGGATCATCTAAAAAATGTGCTGAATTTTAAACATATATGAACGAAAAATAGGGTTTTAATAATAGTATTTAAAAACCAATTATTTAATTTATTTTAAATTAATTTCCAGATTTTTAAATATTCTATTATTAAAGAAAGAGAGAGAGAGAGAAAAAAATAGATTTATTATAAGAATTTATTTAAAGATAGGAAATAATATATAAATATTTTAAATATTTAAAAATATTCATCTGATTTTAAAAATTAAATATATGTTTTAATTTATAAAAAATAAGTGAATATTTTTGTTGATATTTTGATTTAATTTAAAAAATAAGACACCGATTGTGATTATCAGTTGCAGGATATTATAACCCCATGAAATAATAAATTCTATTAGAATTAATTTAAAAGTAAACTTTATCGAAAGTTATCTAAATAAATTTTGAAACTAAATATAAATATAAAAAGCATTAAATAAATACATCATTTTGAAGTAATTGTAAAGGCTTAAAAAAACGCTTGACATTTTTTATAAATAGCATCAAAATAAATCACAAATTAAAATTATTTGAATACTTAAGAATATTTTGGAGTTTTCCCTAAAACATCTGAGTATCGTATCAGTAAACAATTTATTACGTTTCTATTTACCAAAGTTTCAATTTTAGAAAATATAATTTCTAAAATCTTGGTAAAAACTATAGTTTTTTTCCGATAACTGATACAAAATTTTAATACGTTAATAATGAAGCACTATGATTTTAAAAGAAACGGAACTAAAAAAATATTATTCGAAAAACATGAGATCAACATTTATTCACGTTTATTGGCAATAAACTAAATCAATAAATAGAAAACGAAGATTAAGTTATTTAATATTTATTTTTATGTGTGTTATACTCGTATATTAATATGCTGCTTGCATAAATAATTATTTGTCACTGATATCAGTTTAATTAAGTTTTTTAAATGAGAATTACCCCTAGAAACTACGAGGGTTATTTTTTTTCAAGATTCGATCAGTCACAAAATAAAAACTCCCTTAAAAGTCCAATAATACTGGATAAAGATGCATTGCGCTGTGTCTCTTGTATGCCCGTCAATCGTTTTTGGTCACAGTTGTCAGTTCTGAGTGCTTAGCGATCAAGTAATCATGTTTCGAAAAACTGAGTCTCCCAGAAAGAGTAAAGTGAAAATCTATCATTCGATTTTTCTTATGCTGAGGAGAACAATGGAGCCGAAATTCATCGACGAATGAGTAATGTGCACGGAAAATCTTTCATGTATGACAGCGCTGTATCACACTGCAGCTGCCTCAAAGACGCTCTTGCAATGTGTTGAATGGGATGCAATTGATAACCCTCCATACAACCCGGATTTGATTCCATTCCACTTTCATTTCGTAGCCCATATGGAAGGCTAACAAGAAAAGTAGAAGCTTGGCTCAGAGAACGAGTTGCAGACCACTGTCGAGAATTGCCACTGCCTTCTTTGACGAGGCTATTGGAAAATTCGTACCACGCTAAGACAAATATATCAATCGGAGCTACTATTATGTTGATACATAACTTGTAAGTGTATCCAAATATTCCAAATAAAGCAGTTTCGATTTTCACTGTGGTTTTCATTCCACGTCTAATCGGACCTTGAAGAAAACTTTGCCCTCGTATTAATAACATACCTCGTCGCAAAATCTGTATTTGAACAATCATTTTTCTAACTACCACATATAAAATGGAAAGATACCAGAGTATTCAATTTAACCTACAGTATCCAGCGTTATTTTGCCCATGGCTGGTCTCTGTGGGAAGCCACAATTTCAGCTCATTATTCAGTTTGTAGTAACCTGTCTTGAGTCCATGATTATAATCCCTAGGTTAATGATATAGTTTTAGCCATGCGAGAAATCATAATTTATAATAATTTGGAGATAACATCAAAAACACCAAATACAAATAATCCACAATTACGCATTAAGTTTAAAATTATATACTTATAAAGCGATATCAATATATTTATAACTTAGGCAGTTTTAGACCCTAAAACTACAGCTAGACTAGTATTAGTCATGTTTTGTATATAACTACTCCACTTAAGGCTATAACTACACCACTTAAGGCTATAACTACACCACTTAAGGCTATAACTACACCACTTAAGGCTATAACTACACCACTTAAGTCATATATTTGATTTTCTACCCTTTTCATATAATTTAAAGCATGTCTTAACACACATGATTATATGAGTGTTTGAGATACAAATAACAACTTGTTCTTTCGAACAGATTCATTTAAAAGTGCGCTAAAACAAGAGTGAGTGGTCCATACATCAGAAAGATATCTTTCACAGTTCTGAGCTATTCACACACATTTCTTTTCACTGACTCCTTAGTATATAGTCTTCTGTAACGTAGTTACAGAAGTTTACACACCAGGAAAGAGGCACGAAGGAATCTTCGGCATAGTTACTCTACTCGATGGTCCACTTTCTTATAGGCTGTAAGAAAATGTTGCTCCCCACCACACTTATCCACAAGCTACCGAATTTCTCTATCAAAAACAAGAGTTAGCGACATACTCTCCTTGATCGATACAGTTCTCATAAACGAGCTGTTAACCAACGAGCGAAAGGATGAGTCCCTAAAAACGCACGACAAAGTAAAGAAGATCATCCGAAAAGTGTTGTCATCGCTCTGAGGGGGAATGATTGGAATCAGACTCGAAAAAGATCGAATCTAACAATGCAGCGGGAAGAAATGACTAGAATGTGGGAATAGGAACAGTATGAACTACGTAGAACATGACATGATGTTATTGAGGAGAAAGAGAGAGAGGATTCCATTTGGTAGGACTTGAAATAAGAACGATAGAAGAATAACTATTACAAACAGTAATGAATCATTTCGACAAGCTGTTTTTCGTTTCTTTTTCAACTATTCAAGTCCATTTCATAGTTGATTCCTACATCCAAATAAAATCAAAACATAAATTTCGTCCATTTAAATATATTTTTAATTTCTCATTTAAATTATATTGTTATTTTTAAATTGAATTACCAATTTAAATATTCTCGGTTTTTATTAGGTATTAAGGAAAATGCGAAGTAATATAATAAGCATAATAATAAAACATAAATGTTTTGTTATGAATATATATATATATTTATTGCTGCTATTACAAGAGCTATTTTGCATTAAATTTTTCTAATTGTACTTCATTACTTCCTGAATATTTGTTGATAGAGATGTCATTTTCCGTTTTCCTCCGTGTTTTTATTTCCCAGATCCGCAGGTCTTCTTTGTTCCATTATTATATAGAAATGCAGCATTCGTTACATTTTGTTAAATACACAAATTCAAATTTAATTTAATTAATTTTGTTACATATTGTACACAAGCCTTAAGTGCTATATATATATATTAAGATAAAGATGAAGAATAGAAAAAAATTAATGATTATAATATTAATTCAGTTATGAGCACTCCAATAAAAAATTGCAGAATTTAAATTAAAATTAAGTATTGAGAATAGTACGTAGTCAAATTTCTGAAACTGACCCAAAATTTATTTAAGCAGATCTTTTCAATTTTCTGAGATAATTATAGGTCAAGTGAAAATGATATTTTGATCTCGAGAACTCCAGCTTGAATCATAAATATTCATGGTAATCTACTGTAAAATAAATTGAAATAGGACTACAAGCAACTAGTTTTAGGTACGGAATTCCTTACTCTAACATTAATTTCCGAAATTCAACGTTATAAGTATATTTGTTCCGGATTAGTACTACCTCGTTTTCTTTGATATCTAATAAGTCATATTTTCCAGAAGCATTTTCAATAAGTCTTATATCAGAAATTCGAAATTCATTTTGAACATCAACATTTATATTTATTTCACTCATTTTATATTTGCATATTTTATTGCGAAAGGGAATGAAAAATATTTCGAAATACAAATACTTATTTGGTTTTCAAGATATGCAATTGTTTATAGGTGTTGAAGACCACCAATGCATATTTTTAAATATCTCAATTGGCTTGCCTCTATTGGCTTTTATGCATTATTTTCTACGCTATCCGTTAATATACGGATAGCGTAGAAAATAATGCATAAAAAATTTAAAAAATTCATTATATTTTTCCTTATTCTTTGAGAAAAGATTTGAGTATTTTTCTTTTGCTGGCCTTCATATGAAAAGTTTCGCTAAATAAAAGTATGGAATTAAATCGAAAAAGAATTAACCATTTCTATTTCAACAAAAGTATTGTTTAATTTCCAGAATAATATAAACATTCAGCAGATGTTATGTCATTTCTTCTCAAAATAATTATTCATAGAAAATGAGTCACAAGAATCTTTTTTTTTTCATTCTCAGATTAAAGATTCTGTTTTATATTCAAACTCTTAAGTCGTCCCAAAAGAAGCAATTTCAGTTTTGAAGAAATTCTTGATAAAAGCAAATACATATTTTTTTAATTAAAAATCAGGAACTATACTTTTCAATCAGCTTAATGTATTTGAAATAAAAATACATTAAACAAATTATAGAAATTACTTAGTATTGAACTTCAAATAAACAGAAATAAATTATTACGTATAGTTCATGCGTAAAATAATTTTTTTATTCAGGTAAATTCTAAACATTACAATAACTATGTTTTACCGAAAAGAAAAATATAAAAAAGCATAATGTTTATTTTTAGAAGCATATCGGAAATGGCACAAACAGAACCATATTCCATTATTGCGGTCATTGTTTTATAACTTTAAACCTTCGGAAAAAAAGACAAAAATGAAACTAATTTATTTTACAGGAGAATCCTTTTTTACAGAAGACTTATCTCTTTAAGTGAATCATTTTACAAATAGGATTCCGCAAACTTTCCGAAACTGATTTGATTTTTTCTGACTTCTTTCTCTAAAAATCAAACTATTATTATTCGGAGTATGCCAAATTTAATAATAATAAAAAGAATATATATATATATATAAAATATTATATATATATTTAATATTATATATATATAATATTTTATATATATATATATATATATGTATTAAATATTTATAAATACATAAATGTATATGTATGTGTGGGAGTAAGAATGTAAATAATTATTAATGTTAATAATACAATTTTTAGTAAACAAATCATGTTAAAACACGCATTATAACGTCTAAATTATTACAAAATTTATAAAAACTAAAAATTTACAAGAGAAATTCAATAAATAATTTTCAAAAATTAAAAAAAAAAATATCTTATATAAAAAAGTTACAAAATATTATACGGAAAAATGCTCAAGTTTACTAAAACCAAAATACATACAGTAATTTTAACAGTAAGCATATGTAAATCATAAATTAAAACTTACAAATCAGGTTAGCACAAAAACAATCTAGAACCTAACAATCTGTAGAAAAAAAGAAAAGAAATAATGAAAAACAAAAAAAAAAAAATGAAGAAAATGTAATATACAGTTCCATACTTGGTAATGATATATGTGTGTTTAAATTAGTTTTATGAACCAAACCAACGTACTATCAACAACTTAATTGATCATTTACATTATCAATTAAGGTATAAACCAAAAGTTTTCAAGATTTCAGAAAAGAACAGAATTTCAAATTAGAAAAAAAATAAAAAATTAAATAAGTACCCAAAGTCAAAAATAAGTATCCATAATATCTAGAAAATAATTTAAACACTTTTCTACGAAGTAAAAATTCAATTTGAAATCTAAGAAAATATGATGTGTACTTCTTACATTATTATTGAGCTTGTCTTTGTTTCAGCTATCAAAAAAGAGGTAAAATTAAAGCGACTGATTGTTTTAATGGACAACAGTAAAGAATTCGCTAACATAGATTTTTCAAAAAAAATTATTTTAATTTTAACAAACCTAAGCCAAGTAATATTTTTAAATTTATTAATTGTACAAGAAATAAATTTACTTAAGACACACAGTTAAAAGTCTTATTAAAGACTTTTAACGGTGTCCGAACTGTTGCTGCTATCGTAATGCAAGAGGTGGTAAGGCATAATAAAGTGGATATGCTTAACTAGGTGAAATTACTTTCAGTCCCACCTGATAGAACACTATGGAGTTAATGCTCTTATCTCGACAACTGTTCGAGAAAGGGAAAGATAATGTGACTTTCTTCGCCTTAGTGAAAAGGCATGTTGTGGACTGTGACGGTAAAAACAAAAAGCTTAAAATATACATGAGTTTGTGCGTAAATTCCGAAACTGTGACATCACGAAACTTGAGAGAAAGATAAAAAAAAAGATAATCCTACAACTGGAAAACATTAATGTCACAGGGGTATTGCATGTAATTTGCATTTGAAAGGACTGTGGTTCAAACACCATGATGTCCAGCCTTGAGCTGATCGTTTTTACAAACTAAGTAAATAATATGCAGATCATGAAAAATTATGTCAGAAAGCTCATCAACTTAAATCAACTTGCATTAGTGTGTGAAGTATGAGCATTATTCAAATGCATTTGAAACGAAACGCCACCACGAACACCCAAGACTGCTATAAAAGCGATATTTCCCCCGGATTGTATGTTTAAGCTCATGATGATGGAGCGATTTTCCAGAAATGAATATGAGATGGTTCTGCTTTTCGGCGAATGAAGGTGCAAGGCAAGACCAACAATGCGGTTGTATTGGCAAAGTTTCTCAGGAGGTCCGCTCCTTCATGAAGAACCTTCCTAAAAATTGTGAAATGCTTATGCTGCGTGACTAGCTCTTCTCTCCTGGGCAGTACTGCTAAAGAGAGATATGTATATTCAGAAGATGTATTATTATATGTTTTCTATATTCGAATAGCAGCACAAGAGAGATAAGGGTCTCTATGAAAAGTCGCGTTTGGGAAGTCATAAGCAAATTAAGAGCACATCCATACCGATCAATACTCCATGAGGCTATACATCATCGTCCAATTTCTATATAGAAATGACAAGAAATGTTATGCATGATGCAACATTGTCATGAACCAGATTTACATTTTTGGAAAATATAATGTAAGCGAATGAATCACGCTTTCTGAATGAATGAATTGTACATAGGCAGATCACCCATTACTGAGCGTTAGAAAATCTCTGTTCTACTGACGTTCGACATAAAATACGGTTTGAGATTAATGTTCGGCTTAGAATTTACTATATCAAACTAACTGGCCCAGTATTTCAAAAGATCATGTTGTAAAACTCTATTTTGTTGAGAACATGTTGTTGATACAACTCCGGAATATATGGCTACAGCATAACGGCACACCTTCGCATAACACATCACAAGTGAAGCAATATCCGGTGGAGATATTCAGGGAACAAAAAATCGGTTATGGTATTATTGAAGAGTTCTTTCCACGTTCACCTGACTTGGCTCATATTGTCTTTTTCCGATTCGGATATTTTATACACTAATTGTATGCATCCCTTCACCAGCATCGTACGACCAACGACGACGCATAACGGATGCAAGTGCTAATATGTCACCCACTAAGCTAAAATGTGAGTAACGTGAAATTTAAACAACAGTGCAGATGTGCATTGCAGCTTATGGAGAGAAGTTTGAACATCGAAAATAAAGGTATCCTGGAATAATTAGTTGTCTTTTCTCTTTCTAAGCTCGTTTCGTCACATAACAGTGAGGGAAATTCATTATTAACAAATGCATTTTTTAAGTGTTCTGCCCTTAATATGAATGTCTACGAGGCGTCTTTTCGCACAAAATCTATGCAATTATTCAATTATCTCTCCTATTTTTCTCTGTTTTCAACATAGAAACTCTCTCCTTAGTTATCCTCTAGATGCCGCTGTAATAAGTTGCATTTAGAAGAGCATTGTCGCTTTTACTTAGGCACCTCTTAAAGGGCTATAGTTGCAACCGTTCAAAAGTACGGAGGAGGAGAATTTAACTAAGTAAGCATTCTGCATATATATATATATATATATATATGTGTGTGTGTGTGTGTGTGTGTGTGTTGCGTCAATGTATAATGCTTCTGCGAAAACTTAACTATATGTTTTTTGAAAATATCTATACATTTATTTTTCAGAAAGAATAATACTTCTGTAACTTCAAATAATAAGAAGTATCACGGAGGAAAAAAGTATCAAAATTAATTATAGTAGTCAAATACTCTTATTCTAGGCAATATTTGTTCCCCTAACTGATAAACTAAGGGATTTTAGTAATATGCGTAATTTTTTAAAATGTCTAAATAAATGAGATAAATATTTTCCTATAGCAACATGCTAAAACGATTTCTATATCAAGCCTGCTCTCATCAAATTATTCATTTTTTTCTATATCGGAACTTATATTAGTATTATAAAGTAACATTTAGGACATTACAAATACATTAGAATTGGAAGAAAACATGGATGTAACATAATAACAAACAGCAAATTCATTTGTACTAATATATATTATTGTTCATATTTAACTTTTTAAATAAAATTACGACTACTTAAATTTCTGTTTTAGTGTCATTGTTTATCATTATAAATTATCATTTTAATTTAAGAGTTGAATAAGTATTTCATTAATTATAGAAATTAACACATCAAAGAGCTATCTAATCTTTAGTCAGTTGGTTTCTAACTCCAATGATAGAAAATGGCTTAAAAACAATAATAATTTATATTGGAAATATTTATAGGTATCGTAAAATTGTATTTATTTATTTGTCAAATTTCTATAATTTTATTTGCATAAATAAATGTTTTTAAATATACATTGTCATTAAAACGAAATGAATGAGCATGTTAAAATAATTAAACAGAATTAAAAAAAAAAACTACTGAATTTTTTTAATACATTTAAGGTGTTACAACTAAAATACCTTTAATTTAATTTTGTATCTGCTTTTCAATTCAGTGTAAGGAGTATCAAAATATATCACAAATTTAATCTTAATTTTAAGTACGTCATAAATTTAGATTTTATATTTAGCGAAACAACTTCAGATAAAACAGGAATTAACTATTATTAAAAAAGTTGTTCTTGCTCTAAACTACAATTTAAAAATACTTAAAAAAACATTTGAAAATAACTTGTAAAATACTATCCAATACAAAATTTCTCAATCGTCTGGGTAAAACATGGATCCGTAAAGAAATGGTTAAATAATGATAGAAAACCACAAAATATATTTACTAAGACAAAGACTTTCCCAATAATTAAAGATTTCCAATTCCCTTGAATGTTTCTGAGAATGAAAGAAATGTTCATTTAACAAGCAAAATATTAATGAAAAATCTCCTGTTTTTGATGTTTAACGTTTGACATTATTTTGGAAATTTCAAAGCAAATGAAACACCACCAGACAGCTTACTATCATACACGTCTGCCAAGGTTTCGTCAACTGGAGAAGGATGCTGTAAGCATTACTACGGTCTCCAGAAATATTAAAGGTAGGTATACAGTTAACAAACTATTTTCGTTTTCTCTCGTAAATAAATTTCATTTAAATTTATGGGGAAGGGGTGTTGATAAAACCGTCAATTCCCCATAATTTCCTTTCAGAAGGTTTATGGAATTCAAGCAACTTTTATGTTGTTCCGGAGAGCTGTTACATTAAACATTTCACTTTAGCTGCACAAAACTGTTCCATTAAATTAATTAGCCACACCGAAAACGGACTCCACTCTACGTAAAAGAAACTTCAATTGTTGGATATTTTAAATAATACTTATTTTAATGCAAACAGAAACATCTTCAACCATTACAACAGTAGACCGATTGAATAATTTATAGAACAATGTATAATAATAATGTTTTTGTTGCCAATCGCCAGGAGCAAATCTCTTCCATAATCATTTAAGCAAACCATTTTTTCGTAATATTTACTTTTTTCTGAGAGACAAAGAACTATCATGTATTTCAATCTTAACGTTTACAAATTTAAAACTTAAGTGAGTGGAGAAAAGATCGTTTGCTCTTTTTCTTCAGATCACCTTAAAGCTCCGCAGTCAAAATGACGTAGTAAGCCGTGGCAGACTCTCCCTCCAGTCTCAATACGGGCGACGAAACTTTACCCTCCTGCCGGATCTTGTACGATAAGCCGTTTGTTCCTGTTCCAACGGTTCATTCAATGCGTCCAAAATAAATGCTGGTTTCAACCAATCCATGGCAATAAGACGTTCTTGTCCCTTAATAAAGACGATGAAATCCTTTGGCAGGCGACGAACCACCCTAAATGGACCTTCATATGACATCAATGGTTTCTTGAATGGAGGCCGGCGGATGAAGACATGACTACATGTTTGCAAATCTTTAGTGACATAGATTCGTTGAGGACCTTGGCGTAGTGGAAGGGCATTATTGATAGTTACTGATCAGCCGTTGTAACCTTGCTATGTAGTCAGGACATCTATCAATGTTTTTCTCCTCGTACGGTTGATCAGGAAGACAAAGACTTATCCATAGACTAATTCCGCAGTCGAGGCTTTAAGATCTTCCCTCAAGACTGTCCGGAGACCCAACAGGACAAGAGGCAGTGCATCCAACCATTCTCCTTGATGGTGAGTCAAAGCTTGTTTCAATGGTCGATGGAGTTGTTCGATCATTCCGTTGCACTGTGGAGTATAAGAAGCAGTACCCCAGAAATGAATACCCAGAAGTTTTGACAAACACTCAAAAAGACCTGATTCAAATTGCCCGCCCCTATCACAAGTTAACTTCTGAAGAGAGCTGAATAGAGAAACTCAAGTATTCACAAACGCTCTAGCCACAGTCTCCGCTTCTATATCAGTCATAGGAGATGCTTCGGTCCACCTTGTAAATCCATCTATCTTAGTAAGGCAATACCTATATCCACGCATAAAAGGTAACTTAATTATGTCCAGATGGACATAAGAGAACCTCCCATTAGGTACAAGGAATTGCACCAAAGGGGTTTATCCATACCCGGCCAAATATATTTCGATCCTATGTGGTGTTTAGCACTACGCATCCCTGGGTGCGACAAGCTATATAACTCATTAAAAACTTTACGTCTTAACTGTTGAGGAACATAGCACCTGTTTACGCCTGTAGACCTATCGGCTTATAGCGATTTAGCGCCATCAGGCATTTGTACCTTTATCAACTTACCACTGAATTCTGTGCCACCTTCTAAAATTGATTTCAACTCCTCGTCTATTTCTTCAAATTTCGACCATAACTCCAAATTCGACAGTGAGGAAAACTGTATTTCACTAATTCTAGACAAAGTGTCAGCTACGACATTACCCTTACCTCGTAAGTTCCGAATGTCAGTAGTAAATTGTGAAATAAAATGTAGTTGTCTCTACCGTCTGGGAGTGACCTTTTCATGTTTCTGTGTAAACGCGAAGATTAAAAGTTTATGGTCTACGTACAAAGTAAAAATAGGAGCTTCCAATAAATATCAAAAATGCTGTACGGCACTATACGCTGCAATAATTTTCTGTCGTAAGTGGAATATTTGCATTGAGCAGATGATAACTTCTTCGAAAAGAATCCAAGAGGTCTAGGATCATCAGAAGAAATTTCTTGGAGGACTTTTCCCATAGCAAAATTACTGCAATCTGTAACCAACGCTAATTTTGAATCCACAGAAGGATGATATAAAAGCTTAGCATTCCCCAGGGCTTTTTTAATCTCCTCAAAGCTTTTCTTTCTTTTGTCACGTTTTCTTCCACCGATTAACAGCGGATTCCACGGGAACAAAATAGATGCAATATCTGGAATGAACCTATGGTAATAATTTACCATACCTAAAAACTGACGCAAGTCAGAAATAGTAACGGGTTTTGAGTAATGTACAATTTCTTGATCCTTTTCACTATGAGGAGTATATCCTTTGTCATTAATTGTATGCTTCAGAAAATCTATTGCGTTTTTACCGAAGTCACATTTGGACTCTTTCAATACGATACCATATTTTTTAAACCGAGTGAAAACTTCTTCCTAATGCGTTTTGTGCTCGATATGGTTTTCACTGGCCATTAGGATGTCATCCATGTAAGGGAAACAATAATCTAGTCCTCTCAAAACCTCATTATTAAACCTTTGGAAAGTCTACGCGGCAGAACAAAGACCAAAGTTTAAAAATGGAAATTTTGAAAAATCCGAAAGATGTATAAATGGCTGTTTTAAAAATATCTGGAAAGTGCACAGGTATTTGGTGATAAGCACGTATCAAATCTCTTTTTGAAAATACCTTCTTTCCTGTTAACATATACATGCAATCTTGAATGTGAGGAATAGGGTATTTATCGGATATTGTGTTACTATTTAAAGCCTTGTAATCTCCCGTAGGTCTCCAATCTGATGATCCCTTGGGAACCATATGCAAGGGACTTGACCAATTACTTTTCGATGGCCTGCAAATACCGCTCTCCAACATATACTCGAATTCTTGTTTTGCGATTTTGAATTGAGCCTGATTTAACCAACGAGTTTTTGCATAAACGGGGGTCCAACAGTAGGGATGAAATGTACAGTATCGTGCTTAATTGTATTCTTAGGGGAAACGTTCAACTGTGTAATCTCCTTAAGCTTACGCAAAAGATCCAAGTATTCGGAATTCCCGACAATGGTTTTTATTACTGGGACATTACTTAAAGTAGTTTTGCCCTTAACTTTTAAATCAGTTAAAGGATCCACCAAACAGCGTTTTCTCAAATCAACCAGTAAACCAAAATGTTCTAGAAAGTCCGCACCGATAATAGGCTTAGTAACCTAAGCGACAATGAAAGGCCATTGAAAATTACGTCTTAAACATAAATCAAGTGTCAATAATTTAGAACCGAAAGTTGCAATTTTAGAACTATTAGCTGCGGATAAAAAGAAATCAGTTTTCCCATTACTTTTAGTTACATACGCTTTAGGATAACAGGAAACATCACTACCAGTATCAACAAGAAAACCGGTACGATTGTTTACATCATTAACAAAAAGCCTGCGACTTTCACCTCTTAAAACAGAAGACGTCGCTACTCCTGTGAGTGATTCGATTTTTTTTGCTCAAATGCACATGGAGGTATGCAACGTTTTGCCTTTTCCCGATATTTAAAATGGTACCAGCCCAGCCAACCTTCCCGTTTCTTAGCACTAGCTCTAGATACCGATGTACTTCGTCTACGTTGTGGTTTTGGGGATGCATGTCTTGAACCCGACCTAACCAATCTCGAGAGTTCATCTAACTGTTGTTGCATCTTAAACAGTTGCTCATCCCGACGACTAACGTGATCAGTACTCGAATTACCATCAGAAACGGAGTTTATACTGCCCTGTGAAAATTCAATGATTTTGTCAGCCATTTCCGCTAACTTGTTAAGGCTCTATGAACAGCTGAAACAGCTTGAACTTGCGATGGTAAACGCCTTATCCAGATGTTCTTAAGAAAGGATTCGTCTACATGGTTTTCACTCAACTCTCGCATTTGTCTAAACAATAAAGAAGAGAATCTACCACCTAATTCCAAATCCACAATTAGAGTTTTAACTTTCTGGTTAAAGATAGTACAGTTTACTTTTCTTCTCTTTGGTTGCATCTAAAATTTATATTATTTATTATTAAATATTTTAATTACAATCTATTCATTCTTTGTAACGACTGCCCACAGTACCTTGCTCTTAATATATTAATATATATTAAGTAATAATGGCTGAAATACAATTGAAGACATGTAAGAAAAAAGCAAACTATTTTATTAATAATATCTAAATGATAATTAAAGTCACTTTTTCTCGAAACCCGATTTAACTTATCAATTTTAAATTAGGATCAACTAATAAGTTCTTAGCTTGTCAATTCACTCATCGGGTCCAATTACTTCTTACAAAAAGCTGATTCTCATCTTAATACTTCAACTAGAATTCGTATCAATTCACTAAACTAATTAAAGTGTTTCAATTCAAATTACAAATCTCTGTCAGTAAGTTGTTATCCTCTATATCCCTTCATTTTATTTTCAATACATTTCTTTTATGTATAAAATTATCTCTAATTCACTTCACTTCACTTATATATTCATCTAATTTAACTAATGGTGTTTCATTTTTGTAGGGAAGAAATTGTAATATAATGCTATACAAATTAAAATAAAGTTTCCGAAGTTAGTGAAGAGAAAATCGCAATTATCCTAACGTCACTGTTATAATCAATTGTTTCTATTTTAAATTATACATTAGTTTGATAGTTTCAAAACGTTTTGTAGAAAATTGTTTGATTGTTTAAAAAATTAAGTTAAGTAAAATGTTGAAAAGTCTATTCTAATTTTCATTTTAAATTTATAAAATATGAATAATCGAACCTCTACATTACGAACTACTGTGCATTAAAATTTGTATTTATCGAAAAAATTTCAACAATTTTCTTCAACAATTTCAAGAATTCTTGAATTTTCACTTCAAACACAATTATGTACATTGAAAAAAAAATTCTATACATCAAAGCATTTTTGAATTTGAGCAGTTTTTAAACGTGAGTGGAAATTAATTGTGATTGATTACTCTATTCATCAAGGCAATCCACAAACTGTTTGACTCGGCTTCATTTTTATTCCTACCATACGTGAAGAAATTTTTATTTCTACGAATATTACTTTTAAATTACTTCGGTGCAACACAATGTTCAAAATGATATTAGGAACTGCTGAGTATAAAACTTGAAAAAAAAATGTTCTTTAGTTTTTGTACTAAAGTATTTAATTCTTTTAAACTGTAAGCAAATTTTAAAATTGCATGTATATTAGTAAATTTACTAAAATAAATTTATTTGATATTTTAATGTCTTCGGCCATTCTCATAATTTAATTCCTTTAATAAATGATGTTCTTTTTTAGGGAAAATCCATATTTTCTTTTAAACTCGCTGCAGGAGATGTTTTTTACTGTAGGTAAAATAAAAGAACCCAATTCATCTTGCGAACGCTATTTTAATATTTCTTAACCTACTTCATGTTTATTACTAATAGACTTGTTATTTTAAAGGAAATAAATGCATGAAAAATATGTTCGGTATAATACATAATGTATTCACAATAAGTGAAAATTTAGCTAAAAGAATAATTTCTTTCCTTAGTATAATGGATTTGTTAGTATTTATATTTGATACAACAGAAATTGTAAGTGACTGAAAATAACAGATCAACAGATTTTGCAATATTTTAAGTAATATCAATACTTAAGTATAATATATAAACGAACTATATTATTTTAACAAAGTAATTTTTTAAAAAAAAGAACGTATTTTTTAAGTTATATAACAATCATTTGTTTGTGACAAATTATAGCGAAATATTAAAATGGAGAATGATAATAAATTGTGATAAGATGAAAATAAGATGAAAAAAATATTATAGCGACTGATGAGATATATCTAATAATTATCAAAGCATTTTTAAAAAAGTGAAAATGATGATGGAAATGTAAATAATAATGATGGAAATGTAAGAGGATATAAAATTAGATTAATAATATATATAATGTGCTAAATTAGACAGATGAGAATCACCTTTTAGTGGTTTTAAAAATATGAAACATAACTTTATACCGTTATTGTAAATTTCATACGGAATTCTGGTTTTAGTAAGAATGATAGTTTATAGAAAATGTATTTGTTTTCTTTCTAGTGTCTACAATATTTGATTTTAAATTGGAAAAAGAAAAAGAAATATTTTTGTACACATTTTGCAGGGAAAAGTATTTTTAGACAAAGCTGATAAAAGAGTAAAAGAAACTTAAATTGTTTCCTCCTGTGAAAAATTCATATTTGTTCCTAAAAATAAAAGTAGAAGAACTCCCCGCTTCCAAATCAAAACATGTTTCTTTCTAGGGAATAAAATTTTATTCGTTTAAAACAAAGCGATCGTATCTAAAAAATATAGCAATTTCATTTTATTTCATTTTTGAGAAGTGTATGAGATATGAATTCAAACTATGCCTTTCGTAATATTTGTTCTTTTAAAAATTAAATATTCATTCCCGGAATGGAAGAATTTTCGACTTATTTCAAAATAAATAGCAAAACTTTTTTTAATATCTAATTAGAGGAAGGAATTCTCTTTTAAATATTCTACATTTCTCTATATATAATAAGATGTTGAAATGAATTTCTTTTTATTCATCGTATTCTAAAGTTTTTTTACTTCAAGAAAGTAAAATGGAATGTCCACTAAACAAAACATCTGGCACACTTTTTAAAAATTTGCTTTTATTTTGTGTCAATGATTGTATAAAGCAATTAACCCATGGAGGAATTAAACGTCTTGAATATTATTAGTACTTTGTTAAATTCCGTTATTTTTCATTCTTCCAAAATGTGGTAAATTTCGGTTTTCAGCAGATTTCTAACAATGTAGTCCTTTTATGATCGAACTTAATAATGTTTTAATTGAGAAAGCATATGGTAGAAAAATAGACTAAAATAGCTTTAGCCTAGCTCTAGATATTTATTTACGGTAAGTAAATTTCACTTTAGTGCATAGAAATAAATATTTTTAAAAAAAATTTAATGTTTAAAAATAAAATAAAAAAAAACAGGTTGGACTAAATTTCTCAAAGTATACAAATATATAAATTCAATTTTCAAATTTTTGCCAGTTTCCTTAAAATGTGAAACTCTTTAAAAACAGTTATTTTTAGCTACACAAAACAGAATTCGAGGAAATGCTCAAAAGATGTAACTATGCAATCTTTTGGCAATTCCTATTCCAACTATAATTTATTGAATTATTTCGCATAAATCTGTTATTATTTTACTATTATTGATAACCGAACTAAGCATAAATTATGACAATTCTTTAAATTTTTATTCGAATTGATTTACTAATTTCTAAAAATAAATTATTAAAAAAATTGGATTTTTTAAAAAAAAAATTCATGTAAACCAATAATTACTTTTAATTCTAAAATAGATCGAAAAGCCTCCCAATTCGAAAAACAGAAATCATATTTGAAAAAAACATTTATACCCATTTTATTAAATACATTAAAAATAATTTACGCACCGCTTAAGAAACTATACTCATGGAAAAAAAAATTAACGCACACCAAGAAATAATTGTGGGATAATAACGAAATTTGGCAAGAAGGTACATGTCTGGGAAATATGCTAATCATTAGAAATACAGCGTGATTGTGCATTACGTATAGCCGGTAAAGGGTGTTTAAAGTGGTTCTCCGTGGAGTATAAAACAGGTAACCAAAGACTGTTTGAGTGTGTTGAATGGTTTACAAAGGAAGAGCTGAGGTAGACACGCCATTACGCCGTTTTCGAAACCAATATGAGCAGCTGTCACTGTTTGAGAGGGGGAGAATCATTGGCATGATGGAAGCTGGGTGGTCAGATAGGCGAGTAGCTCGTCAATTAGGAAGCTCTGATTGTGTTGTGAGGAAGTGTTAGGACCAGTGGATCCGAGAGATGTCAATTACACGAAGACAAGGCTCAGGACGCCCTCGACAGACCAGTCGTCGAGAAGAGCGCCACATCATTAAAAAAAACACGCGTACAGCCAACTGCTTCATCGGCCGCCATCCAGCCACAAGTAGCACCTTCATTAGGGACCCCTGTGTCTTCTCGAACCATACGAAGGCGCCTGGCTGAAGGACATTTGGGATCACGGCGTCAATTACGTGTGCTGCCTTTGACGCCCACCCATCGATACCTCCGTCTGGAATGGTGCCGCGCACGAGGAAATTGGACTGCAGTGGAATGGAACCAGGTCATCTTTAGCGTCGAATCCACATTCAATCTCAGCAGTGATGACAATCGTGTTCGTGTGTGGAACCCCCTGGTTGAACGCCTTAATCCTGCCTTTGCTTTACAGCGACACACCGCTGGTGTAATGGTATGGGGTGCCATTTCCTACAATACACGGTCACCCCTATTATTGATCCGTAGCACCATGACAGCCCAGCGGTATGTCCATGATATCCTGCAACCACATGCGTTGCCAGTCATGCAATGGCTCCTAGGAGCCATTTTTTAACAAGACAATGCTCGGCCTCACACTGCAAGGGTGTCACAAGACTGTCTCCTCACTGTTATTACCCTTCCTTGACCAGCCTTTTCCCCAGATTTGTCTCCAATCGAGCCTATCTAGGATCATTTGGGACGGCGAGTTGGGCATCCTACAAGTTTGAACGAACTAGAGGCAAGGTTACAGCAAATATGGAATGAAATGTCTTAAGACATCATACAGAACTTATATGCCTCAATGCCGATCGTATTATATAGTGTATCCGCTCTACAGGGGCTCCAAGGGGTATTAAATCCTCCGTTCTTTTGCCTTTTTCTGTGAAATAAATGATCCTTTTTCTTTTCTTTGATTTTCTATTCATTTACTTATGTGATTACGTATGTAAAATTTCATTTCATTTTGACGTTTTTCTTGGTGCGCCATTTTTTTTTGTCTATGAGTGTAGTTTGCTTAAAAGTATGATAGATAAATATCAAAATTTATAAATCCCTATTTTGATAAAATTCTCTAAATTGAATACCAAATGTTCAAATTAGTTTCGAAGAAACTAGTAATTTTTAAACCAACATTTTTTTGCTTAATTTTTTGACATTATGAAATTAATATGTGTGTGTGTGTTATATATATAAAGAATGCAAATAATTATTTATGTTAATTACCCAAATTTTAATTAAACTAAATTGTATTAAATTTCTTCTTATGGGTATTTTTAGTAAGGCAAATATAAAAAAAAATGCATTAAAACTAAAAACCTAAAAATATTATTAAAATAAATGAGAAATGTTGTAAATAATCAAGGTAACTACAAAAAAGTTTAAAAAAAATTAAAAAGATTAATCTAAAATAAAATAAGAAATTTATACACACACACACACACACACACATATATATATATATATATATATATATATATATATATATATATATATATGGATCACGACGGGGCTTAGATTCAAGAAATCTGTATAAACACTTCACACAAATTGCTTGTCAAACATGGGGTACAGTGGTTCAAAATGCAGTTAGGGGAGCTGTTGTTGCATGACGTGCTTTCACACGTTTCTCCAAAACAATGCCAATCAGTTCAATGGAATTTAAATTTGGGCTTTTAGGTGACCATATTATATGACAGAGATTTCAGAGGAATGCTCATCCAACCCGGTAGTAACCAAACGTGATCTGTGAAACGTCCAGTTGTCTTGCTACAATACCCCATTTCCAAGTGGGTGACAGAAATACTTAAATGGATAGATGTGAGTGCTGAGTAATCCTACGTATCAATTCGCTTTGTGGAAGGAGGGTACAAGAACCGAAGATCACGAATACTACCAACAGAAAACACCTCAGGTCATGGATGATCCACCAGGACCTTGAACAATTATAACTTGACTTGCAGGGTCGAGGGCCTTATGAGCCTGACGTCATATTCTCAGTCTCCCATTGCCATGAAGTAGTTGGAATCAACGACTCATCACTCAATGCTACTCGTTTTCAGTTTCTTGCCCAGAAAAGACATGCAGCCCAATGGTGGACATTGAGCAATGGTACTCTCTTAGGTTTGTGGATCCCGAAGCCCATACGATGAAGCGATCGTTGCATAGTTCGCTTACAGACCGAAAAGATTGCACCTTCATTCAGCTGAATGTTGATTAGAGCTAAAGTTTGGATTCGCTGGCTGCTTACAATATGGTTGAGCTGTCTCACACTACCCTCGTTCTAGATTAATTGTCCTTTGTAGTTTACACGATTGCTATTTTTTTTAATCCTGCTCTAATTCTCGTTATACACTTGATATTGTAGAACTTGAAAATCCTAGTTATTGGAAATTCAATAGGCCATGCTCCAATTGCCTATTATTTGGTCGGGATTTATGGTGTCTAAATTTGTAGTCTCCCCCATTATTCAGTTGAAATGATTGCTTAATTACCACTGAGTAGATATAGTTACTACAGCGCTCTCACGTGTGCATAAATAAGGTGCAATGATGAATGGCGTCATCTAGTTATATACAGTGGTGGCCACTTTGGGAAATTTTTATGTTTTTTTTAATTTTGTAAGCTTATAGAAAACTTTACGTCTCACAAAATGCAAAGTCGTATATCATTTAAAAAAATTAATACTAAATTCAATTTAAAACTTTACAATACTAAAAGAATGAAGCAGCAAAGATTATTGATATATATTAGATACTGATATTTACAGTGAGTTATCAGTACTTAGTAGGTTAGTCTTTATTTTTTTATTACAGCTACACGTGACGTTTCATTGAGCAGATGATAGTTTTAAGCATTTCTTTCATTATTACATGATGCCAGGAAACAATTACAGCCTCAATTAGTTCCCACTTATTTGATGTGGACAAGAGTTTTCAAATGGTGCCACAATTTTTCAATAGGATTGTGGTCAGGACTGTTTCCTGGCCAGGAAAACAATTCAACGTCTTTGTTCTAAACCATTATTTCGATGATTTTGCTGTGCAGCAGGGAGTATAATCCTGCTGATTAATAAACGAAGCATTGTTGGGAAAGAGATCCCTAATGGAAGGTAGAAGTTTTGGCTCTAGAATGGTATCAATGTATTTTCTAGCTTTCAGTGATACCAGAAAATACATTGATATCGATGACATGAAGGCAGCTAGCACCATCTGCTGACATGCATGACCAAATCATAACCCTAAGTGGGTTCTGAACAGTTGCCTGAATGCAATCAGGGTGTAGCTCTTCTCCTATTCTACGTCTTCTCCTATTTTCACTCATCACTACCGAATAACGATATCTCAGTTAATCGCTCCATGTAAACTGTAACCACAGATCATCTATCCAATTAATGTGTTCCTTTGCCCACAGTAATCGATTTTTGCACTACTGTAAATTTAAATAAGGCCTTTTTCGTGAAATTCTACCACTTAATAGTTGAACATCAGTTATTCTTCTCCTGATTGTTCTTGAACTGACAAAAACTACAGCATCATTCAGATCACTTCTCTTGGCCGTTGGTGACATACTTCGATCTTGGAGATTTAGTCTTTTTATTCTTCTTTCATCAACAAATATGGTGCACCTTTTTTGACTTTTCTTGTTTTGTTTTCACTGAATTTCTCTCCTGATATCGTAAAGAAAACTTTCGGACTCCAGATACAGTCACTGAAGCACCCACCTGTCTCACAATTTCAGCATAGGCAAGATCATTTTCTCGTAAGACAACAATCTTCGATCTCTTTCTAGGTGCCCAATTTACTTTTTTATTTGATGTCATAGCTTCTTTACTAATAATAACCTTCGTATTGTTTATAGTGCAATGTTAACAAGACCAAACCAAACCCAAAGCTTTTGACCAAGTATTAAAACTTTCTATAACAATTCCTACTCGTAATTTGATTACATAAGAAGCAGTCTTTTTTCTACGGAATAAACAACACTAATGACTTGTTCAAACTATAAATATGATGTCAGCTTCTATTGGCAGTTACTAACATTTGATTGGTTCTAAGAATACGAACAGTGATTGGTGAGGAAAGTTAGACATTACAAGCCGTATCACAGCTATGATTATTTTTTAGATTAAGATACGCATAATTTTTTTGTATTGTAAATATTTTAATTTTGTGTTTTGAATTGAATCCAGTGTTGAATTCTCTTTAAAATGACTTATACGACTTTGCATTTTATGAAATATAACATTTTCTATAAGCATACAAAGTTCAAAAACTTAAAAATTCCCATAAGGGCCACAATTTTGGCCACCGCTATATATATATATGTATACATTTTGTATAAGTATACAAAGTTCAAAAACTTAAAAATTCCCATAAGGGCCACAATTTTGGCCACCGCTATACATATATATATATATATATATATATATACAAACAATTCTGTTTTTACACAAAATTCAATTACATAACTTTGATTAAATAAGAAATGGGGGGGGGGATTTAATTCTCATTTTATGTAACTTATTTCAATTTAACTCAATCGATCCGAATTCTAAGAAAATTTTGCTTTAATCTTAACACTGCCACATTGCTGTGAAGAAAAGATTAGTGAGAATGGTAGTATCATCTTAAATAAAAGCTAAATGAATAAAGTTAAAACTAGTTATTGTAAAAATAAAATTCTCAAGAAAGAAAGGAAAATAATAAAATTAAAAAAAAAGAAAAGAAATAATGACTAATTTACAAATACAAACATTTTTAAATAAAAAGAAAAATTAGACTTTTATTACAAAAACAAAAAAAAAAAACATGATCTGTTTTATGATATTGTAATTCAAATTGCTTTAAAAATACATTTTGCCTATTTATTTTATTTGAAATTTATTTTAATGCCCAAAATATAACTTAATAATATATTATGTAAAATATTATTATATGTAATGTTTCCAAAAATAGAAAAACAGATAGGTTTATAAAGCTATAATATATATATATATATATATATATATATATATATATATATATATATA